>OX328124.1:120646035-120838535 GCA_946811695.1 Gonocerus acuteangulatus
ATTGGTTTTTATGATTGCATTGATGGTTTTAAATGGTTCCTGACAATTCAAATTTATTTGATAAGCTTATTCTCAGGTGTTAAAGATTATATATGTTTTGTTTTTCTATGCTGTAGAAGCACTGAGGATGGAGCTGTAGACTCCGAAAGCTTGCTTTGAGTGAATAAAATAAATCATTTGTGGTGGAGACCTTGGAGTTTGTTGGTTTTCCTATTATGATGCAGTACCACCACCGTCCAGCCAAATCAATGTCAAGATATATATATATATATATATATATATATATATATATATATATATATATATATATACAGTGGAACATGGATAATTCGAACTTCGATAATTCGAAATCTTCTTTAATTCGAACATTTCTCTCGGTCCCTATAATTTAGGGCATAAAAAATGCAAAAAAATCGTGGTTAATTCAAATAACATTTTTAGGATTTTTCGAGCCTGTGCCTCCAATGGGAAGTAGACAGAGAGGCGGTCGATCTTAAATCTTGTAAAAATAATCTCCCCTCGGGTAAGAAGGTAAGTAAGATACGGATGTAGGGGTTCCGGGACAAGAAGCGCGGCGGTCTCATAGTCTAGTTCTTGGACTCTGGGAGTTCTGTGTGGTGGGTCGCGCTTCCTCCCTTCCAGTGGCTGTTATAGTTACATCCTGTCGTTTTATCCTAGAATTCCCACCCACCATCCCTCTCATCTTCATTTCTGATTCAGTTATAAGTCAGTCAGTGCCTAGATCTGTTGTATTGTTTGTGCCTTGAATTTCTGGTGTACAGTGCAGTTCAGTGAGTTGTTGATTTAAGATGTCGAAGCCTAGAAGTTATAAAACTTTAACGTTGTCAGAGAAAACAGCTGCGATTAAAGAAGTTGAAAAGGAATAAAGAAAAAATATGAAATTGCTAAGGACTTTGGAATTCCTCCTAACACTGAAAAATGAAGAAAAATTCTTGCACATGTAAATGACTTTTTTTCAAAACAATAGACTTTTATTTTTACTGTTTTGATAAATTATTTATTACTTATTTACGTAATCATCAATTCATGAAATGTTTGTTTTTCTTTAAATAAAATGTTTCTTTTTTTAATTAAAAAATGTGATAATATGAAGTTCGATTTTTTAGCCCTTTATTTTCAAAAACTTTTGTAATTTGAATTTTGGATAATTCGAACTTTTTTACTGGTCCCTAGGGGTTCGAATTATCCAAGTTCAACTGTATATATATATATATATATATATATATATATATATATATATATATATATATACACACTAATACATTTTTAACACCGTTATTTTCTTTATGTATGTATTCTAAAACGTGACATCACAAATTATTAGACTCTAAACTAAATGTTAAGAAATATTTACTATTAGATTTTCAATATTTCCTAATAAGAAAATTATTACATTTATTAATAATATTACATTAACAAATATTACTAAAATATTAATACAATATAAAATATATTTGAATGAAAATGAATGAAAAGTTTTATTCTTATTCCGGGACAGAAGTCCCATTGGAATAATTTTGAAATTACAAAATAATTTTGAATTTTACGTATAAACTTAAAAACTTATAAATGCTATCAGTATCAATATATAGTAGGCTAGTTAAAAAAAAAAAAAATATTGCCAAAGTTCAGAATCTGTCAAGTCAAATCGTCATACAAGACAATAGTATGTATGTGTGTATTTTAGTAGTTTTCGTTTTTATGTTTATATTTTGGAAATATAAATAATATGTTAATTATTAGGTACCATAATATATTATTATGTAGCAGATATTTACAAAATAATTTTAGGTGGTATAATTATTTTAAAATATTAAAATTTGGTTGTTAGAAATTGTTTAGTTGTAAGCAAGTAGCTGTGATGTAGGTTTGTAAAATGTATGTTGTCTTTGCCTTTTTTGATTTTGGTTTTTATCACATAATAATGTTATTATTATGGTTGGTATTACCTCCCTCTGATGGCAGTTAGCCAAGAGTATTAGTCTTGAGAGTTATATGTATGTAGTATTATAGCAATTGTTTTGTCTACAATTTGTTTTGTTGTGTGTTATGTTTCTTTTGTTGCTTAATAAAGACTATTTATCTATCTATAGTGTACAGCTTCAATATAGACTAGGGATTGGGTAAAACTTGGAGGGATAGAAGGTGGTGGAAGAGTCGGGATTTAAAGGTTTCTAGGTTGGTTGAATGGCGGACAAACGAAGGCAAGGAATTCCATAGCGAGGTGGCACAGGTGACGAATATTTATATGATTTTTCGAATATTGCTGTTCGGTGGGAAGGAATATAAAGATCGGAAGGACGAGATCGGGTGTTACGGGAGTGAACCGAGGATTTAAATTTAAGAAGACGAAAAATATAAGAAGGTCTACGGGATTGAATTACTTGGTAAAGGACTGAGCCGAGGAAGTACTGACGACGATAAAGAGGGAATAGCCAATTTAGCTCCTGGTAGAAATGTGATAAGTAGGAGTCTCTGGGGATCCCGAGGATAAAACGAATGAAACAGTTCATGAGGCGTTTGAGTTTTGCCTCGAGGTCGCCAGAAAGTCCACCGTACACCAAACAACCATAGTCAAACTGGGGGAATAATAGGGAAGTTACGAGGAGTTGACGGGTCTTTGTTGGCAGGAGATGGCGGGAGAGGTTGAGCTGTCTCAGGATAAATATGGATCGACGGGAAATTTGGGAAATATGATTTTTCCAGGAAAGGTTCTGATCAAATATGATCCCAAGATTTTTAACTGATTTACAATATTTTATAGGGATGCTGTTAAGGTAAAGGGCTGGAAAAGGGGAAGTAGAACTTATGAGGGATTGGGAGCCTATAACAATGGCTTTGGATTTGTCTGGATTCAGGGAAAGCTTATTAGCTGCGGCCCAAGCATTGATGTTATTAAGATCTACTTGCAGCTTGTCTACAGCATCTCGTAGCAAAGAGGGCTTAAAGGACAGGTATATTTGGGTATCGTCAGCGTAAAGATGGAACTTTGAATGAACTATGGAAAGAGGAAGATCATTGATGTAAACAGAAAATAGAGTTGGGGATAACGAGGAGCCCTGGGGTACACCACGGGAAAGAGGAAGAGGGCTAGAAGGCTTGCTGTCGGGGATGACCACGTATTGGGATCGATTGGATAGAAAGGATTGGAACCAGCTAATGGCACTGTTGGAAAAGGAAAGAGATTGGAGTTTGTTGAGGAGGAAAGAGATTGGAGTATTTGTGTAGTCGTGAATGCTCACACATTAGTTCTTACGGTCTTCAGGGTTCAAAAATATGTAGTATTATTTATACCAATTTAATATTTTTAATTAGAAATTAAATTAATTTCCCGACATTTAATATAATTTAAATTCCTCCTGAAGCGATATAGACTGTATCTTGTTGCCTTGTTTGTTAGCGACCATGTTTTACCTCGAGAGGTCATATTGAGGTAAATCATGAAACATGCTTACATGAAGCTTTGTATTTCCTTACATGAATAATTTTAAACAAATGATGAAAATGTTGCTTCTATTTCTATGACAACAGCTGTGTATGTACTCATGGAGATGAATGCTCGGTTTATGATCTCGAAATATGTGCGCATGCAAATGGAATCGAAATTATTTGTGTAAAGACATTTTAAGAAGACTTTAATTTTTTTTCAACGTTTTGAACTACAGAGAGGCATCTGCTGCATTTAGCATGATCCTAAAAAAAAAAAAAAAAAGGCCATGAGTGCTAAAGTGTGGGTTCGATTCCCACTAAGTGGTAGCTTTTCTTTCGAAAAAACAAACGGTATGTCCTAGCCTGGCTAGAAAATGGTGGTAACCCATAGATTACTTGTCCTAAAATTTGTCGCCAGCAATAAATAAACGTTAAAATTTAAACAAACAAATGAATTATTGGGTTGTCCGGAAAATAATTCAGGATTTTACGTTTTATTTTATAAAACCCTCTATATAATAATCTGTTTACGTTTACTAGATTATTCATTTGTATGAATGTCAACACTTACTAATCCTATGCTGAACTATAATGTTTGTTTACTTTTGTAGGATTTACCTACTTGGAAATTATTCAGCCTTTCCTACGATGTCACATGGTGAATTTCGTACGATTTTATTTTACGAGTTTAAACTCGATCGAAGCGGAGCCCAGACGGCTAGAAACATAAAACAAGTCTAGGGCGAGAGTAGTGTTAATGAGTGCACTGTTGAAAGGTGGTTTAAAACCTTTCGGGATGGATACGTCAGCCTTGAAGATAAAGAAGGTCCCGGAAGGCCTTCCTCCCTTGATGAAGATGTTCTGCAATCATCGGTGGAAGAAAGCCCCGGAATAACTGTTTCTGGAACATGCAGAATAACTTAAAGTTAGCGAATCGACCGTCTGTGGCCACCTGAAAGCGATTAGAAAAGTGTAAAAGCTCGAAAATTGGGTTCCACACACATTAAACGACCGCCATAAAAATCAGCGCTATGAAGTTTGTGCTACACTTCTTTGACGAAACAAACATTACCGTTTTCTAGCCACATCCACCATACCCTCCGGACCTCTTGCCTACTATCGTCTTCTAGCCACATCCACCATACTCTCCGGACCTCTTGCCTACTATCGTTTTCTAGCCACATCCACCATACCCTCCGGACCTCTTGCCTACTATCGTCTTCTAGCCACATCCACCATACTCTCCGGACCTCTTGCCTACTATCGTTTTCTAGCCACATCCACCATACTCTCCGGACCTCTTGCCTACTATCATTTTCTAGCCACATCCACCATACTCTCCGGACCTCTTGCCTACAATCGTCTTCTAGCCACATCCACCATACTCTCCGGACCTCTTGCCTACTATCATTTTCTAGCCACATCCACCATACTCTCCGGACCTCTTGCCTACTATCGTCTTCTAGCCACATCCACCATACTCTCCGGACCTCTTGCCTACTATCATTTTCTAGCCACATCCACCATACTCTCCGGACCTCTTGCCTACTATCATTTTCTAGCCACATCCACCATACTCTCCGGACCTCTTGCCTACTATCATTTTCTAGCCACATCCACCATACTCTCCGGACCTCTTGCCTACTATCATTTTCTAGCCACATCCACCATACTCTCCGGACCTCTTGCCTACTATCATTTTCTAGCCACATCCACCATACTTTCCGGACCTCTTGCCTACTATCATTTTCTAGCCACATCCACCATACTCTCCGGACCTCTTGCCTACTATCATTTTCTAGCCACATCCACCATACTCTCCGGACCTCTTGCCTACTATCATTTTCTAGCCACATCCACCATACTCTCCGGACCTCTTGCCTACTATCATTTTCTAGCCACATCCACCATACTCTCCGGACCTCTTGCCTACTATCATTTTCTAGCCACATCCACCATACTCTCCGGACCTCTTGCCTACTATCCTTTTCTAGCCACATCCACCATACTCTCCGGACCTCTTGCCTACTATCATTTTCTAGCCACATCCACCATACTCTCCGGACCTCTTGCCTACTATCATTTTCTAGCCACATCCACCATACTCTCCGGACCTCTTGCCTACTATCATTTTCTAGCCACATCCACCATACTCTCCGGACCTCTTGCCTACTATCATTTTCTAGCCACATCCACCATACCCTCCGGACCTCTTGCCTACTATCATTTTCTAGCCACATCCACCATACCCTCCGGACCTCTTGCCTACTATCCTTTTCTAGCCACATCCACCATACTCTCCGGACCTCTTGCCTACTATCATTTTCTAGCCACATCCACCATACTCTCCGGACCTCTTGCCTACTATCCTTTTCTAGCCACATCCACCATACTCTCCGGACCTCTTGCCTACTATCATTTTCTAGCCACATCCACCATACTCTCCGGACCTCTTGCCTACTATCATTTTCTAGCCACATCCACCATACCCTCCGGACCTCTTGCCTACTATCCTTTTCTAGCCACATCCACCATACTCTCCGGACCTCTTGCCTACTATCATTTTCTAGCCACATCCACCATACTCTCCGGACCTCTTGCCTACTATCATTTTCTAGCCACATCCACCATACTCTCCGGACCTCTAGCCTACTATCGTTTTCTAGCCACATCCACCATACTCTCCGGACCTCTTGCCTACTATCGTCTTCTAGCCACATCCACCATACTCTCCGGACCTCTTGCCTACTATCCTTTTCTAGCCACATCCACCATACTCTCCGGACCTCTTGCCTACTATCATTTTCTAGCCACATCCACCATACTCTCCGGACCTCTTGCCTACTATCATTTTCTAGCCACATCCACCATACTCTCCGGACCTCTAGCCTACTATCGTTTTCTAGCCACATCCACCATACTCTCCGGACCTCTTGCCTACTATCGTCTTCTAGCCACATCCACCATACTCTCCGGACCTCTTGCCTACTATCGTTTTCTAGCCACATCCACCATACTCTCCGGACCTCTTGCCTACTATCATTTTCTAGCCACATCCACCATACTCTCCGGACCTCTTGCCTACTATCATTTTCTAGCCACATCCACCATACTCTCCGGACCTCTTGCCTACTATCGTTTTCTAGCCACATCCACCATACTCTCCGGACCTCTTGCCTACTATCGTTTTCTAGCCACATCCACCATACTCTCCGGACCTCTTGCCTACTATCGTCTTCTAGCCACATCCACCATACTCTCCGGACCTCTTGCCTACTATCGTTTTCTAGCCACATCCACCATACTCTCCGGACCTCTTGCCTACTATCTTTTCTAGCCACATCCACCATACTCTCCGGACCTCTTGCCTACTATCATTTTCTAGCCACATCCACCATACTCTCCGGACCTCTTGCCTACTATCATTTTCTAGCCACATCCACCATACTCTCCGGACCTCTTGCCTACAATCATTTTCTAGCCACATCCACCATACTCTCCGGACCTCTTGCCTACTATCATTTTCTAGCCACATCCACCATACTCTCCGGACCTCTTGCCTACTATCATTTTCTAGCCACATCCACCATACTCTCCGGACCTCTTGCCTACTATCATTTTCTAGCCACATCCACCATACTTTCCGGACCTCTTGCCTACTATCATTTTCTAGCCACATCCACCATACTCTCCGGACCTCTTGCCTACTATCATTTTCTAGCCACATCCACCATACTCTCCGGACCTCTTGCCTACTATCATTTTCTAGCCACATCCACCATACTCTCCGGACCTCTTGCCTACTATCATTTTCTAGCCACATCCACCATACTCTCCGGACCTCTTGCCTACTATCATTTTCTAGCCACATCCACCATACTCTCCGGACCTCTTGCCTACTATCATTTTCTAGCCACATCCACCATACTCTCCGGACCTCTTGCCTACTATCATTTTCTAGCCACATCCACCATACTCTCCGGACCTCTTGCCTACTATCATTTTCTAGCCACATCCACCATACTCTCCGGACCTCTTGCCTACTATCGTTTTCTAGCCACATCCACCATACTCTCCGGACCTCTTGCCTACTATCGTTTTCTAGCCACATCCACCATACTCTCCGGACCTCTTGCCTACTATCCTTTTCTAGCCACATCCACCATACTCTCCGGACCTCTTGCCTACTATCATTTTCTAGCCACATCCACCATACTCTCCGGACCTCTTGCCTACTGACTATCATTTTCTAGCCACATCCACCATACTCTCCGGACCTCTTGCCTACTGACTATCATTTTCTAGCCACATCCACCATACTCTCCGGACCTCTTGCCTACTATCATTTTCTAGCCACATCCACCATACTCTCCGGACCTCTTGCCTACTATCATTTTCTAGCCACATCCACCATACTCTCCGGACCTCTTGCCTACTATCATTTTCTAGCCACATCCACCATACTCTCCGGACCTCTTGCCTACTATCATTTTCTAGCCACATCCACCATACTCTCCGGACCTCTTGCCTACTATCGTTTTCTAGCCACATCCACCATACTCTCCGGACCTCTTGCCTACTATCGTTTTCTAGCCACATCCACCATACTCTCCGGACCTCTTGCCTACTATCGTTTTCTAACCACATCCACCATACTCTCCGGACCTCTTGCCTACTATCATTTTCTAGCCACATCCACCATACTCTCCGGACCTCTTGCCTACTATCATTTTCTAGCCACATCCACCATACTCTCCGGACCTCTTGCCTACTGACTATCATTTTCTAGCCACATCCACCATACTCTCCGGACCTCTTGCCTATCATTTTTCTAGAAACCTCAACCACTACTTAATATATGTATGGATCGAACGGAATTAGAGAATGCGTTTATTTACTTATATATTCTAAGAATATTGAATGGAATTCAGACGGTATTAATAAGTTACCAACACGTTAGGAGAAATGTATTTTGAGTATGTGAGATTATTCTGATTAAACACTGTTATAAAATACATTTTTTATTTTATTTATTTTTTCTTTTAATAACAAAATCCTGTATTATTTTCCAGACAATCAAACATTTAAAGAAAAGAAAAATTAATTTCGTTTAGAACCTTCTGCCCCAATTCAGGAACATAAATATGGTTTAGGTCCATCAGACAACCCTATGTAATGTACTGTATAACATACAGTCTTCTTTTTTGTTCATCAACACCGCGCATGCGCAAACGCCAGTGGACACTTTTTGTAACGGTGTTTTCAGTTTAGTTATTGCTAAAGCATATTTATGCTAAAAAATGCTTTGGATCATGAGAAAGCCCTGCTACACACGGATCAATGATGATTATTTTAATATCCAATTTTCTTCATTAGTTGCGTACAATGGATATCGACTCGATATTATCGAGTTCCCTTCCATGAAAGCAAAAATTATGGACTGTGTGAGAATATTTATAATTTCATTCCGGAGTTAACACCCATTCCTAGTTGATCTATTTCACTTATTTTCCAGCGCCATTAATACGAGTTTTGTTCCGAGAAGCCAAACATTTTGCTCTCTACGGGAAAATTAATAATTTCAGTAGATAAGGAAGCTACACCTTATAGGTGGATGAATTTGTTTGTTTTACAAATTATTGCAATCTTATGTTATCGAAATTCGCATATAACACTTATTGTGGCGAAAAAAAAAGAAGATTTATGTCCACTATAGTGTTAATAGATACAAATAAATATATGAATTCATTGACACGCATGCATATATGTATCAGGTCATCCCATAAGTAATGTAAGGTTTTAATAATCTGTCTGTTGATGTTTATGTTACAAACCCCTGCATTTCAATTTATTTTTGTTTATATTTTTTGTTAATTGGAAATAATTCAGACTTTTATATAAATCATGTTTCGGTTGGTGAAATGTATTTATTCTGTACTGAAATTTCACTGAATACGGATCTCCCAAGACACCACTTACGCCAGGTTTAGGGTATTCGATAAAAGAGAAAATGCAGCTTCAACTTATCAAAAACTTGTAGAAATATATAGCGAAAATTTCATTAGTCAGCGACAAGTGCAGCGGTGGCTTCAACGATTTCGAGCGGGAAACCACAAGCTTCAAGACGGTGAACCAAATATAAGCCAAATATAAAAATAAGTTAAAGGTCGACCTGTATATATTAAAAAAAAAGTCCGACTCGCAGGAACTGCATCATCTTAGCGCGGTTCCGTTCATGTCCCTAGTGTCATTTGAAAAGCTTAGAAAAGAAATAATTTTTTTTTTTTATATATCTCGTGAAAATTGTCAAAATCCTCTCGAACATCTCGAATAAAAGTGATATTAAGGCGTCAGGGAGACCGACAGTAGCTAACTTATACACAGAAGCGGAAATTACACAATCCGGCTCTCGTTCTAAAGCAAAGCTCTATAAATCAATACAAAATATGCCTAATAAAGCCTTTCTAGTGGATACAGAAGCATGGGCGTATATGAGGGGGGGGGGCTGAGGGGGCTGCAGCCCCTCCCGAAATTTTGAATTGATGATAAAAACCCTTAAAAATAAATTAAATAAGATCACTTAGTTCATAAAACATATTTTATTTTACGTTTAATAGCGTTTTAGTTGCCTAAAACTATTCCAAGCTCTAAATATTTAGTATTCCATACCCTGGAAATGGTCTCAGCCCCCCCCCCCCCCCCGAAATTGTTTTCTATATACGCCCATGTACAGAAGGATCAAGAAGAAGTACAAGAAAGATTGAGTAGGATTCCCTGCCTAATGAAGCCTATATAGAATAATATGCCGAATAAAGCCTATCTAGTAGATACGGAAGGACAAATAACAAGTCTTGACGAATAACAAGTCAATATATAGAATAATATACCTAATTAAGTCTATGGAGTAGATACAAATGGACCAAAAACAAGTCTTGATGAATCTTGTTTTTTTTTTCTACTTAAAAACTTTTTATCAATATTTAGTATATTACCTCTGTTGAAAACTATTGATTGCTAATTGATGAATCGGGTTACAACTAAGTAGTCTTTATGAATATTTAGTATATAACCTATGTTTGGATCTGTGTTTTTGGGGTGCTCTCCACCTAGGCTTTGTATTTGTGTCGGCAGATACCTGGGGTATATTTACAGCTCTTGAGGATTAACTCTTAGCAGGTAAATATCCTGCGGACCTTATGTTTGTACGGGCACTGAACCCACTCCCTATTCCCTCATAGTATCTAACCGTTGTGAAGTTTATTTTTTGGATTTAGGACTTAATATAGATATGTAGACTAAATCATAGCAAGAAGTCAACCTCCGTCGTCGGTTCTTAACTATGTAGACTCGCTAATGTTACCCAATCTTTGACACATCGTAATTAAAATCCACAGCAAAAACACGACATTTCATCAGAATCCCCTGCTTAATAAAACATATATAGAATAATATGCCAAATAAAGCCTATCTAGTGGATAAAAATAGAGGAAAAACGCCGTTCGTGGTGGTAGAAAATCTTAAAGGCATTTCGCTAAGAAATCTCCGAAAGATTGTTACTAATTTTACGTATCCTGTTTTATAGCCAAATAGATTTATATTCTATAATCAATAAGAAAAAAACTACTAACAATAAAAAACTATGGGCAACAGATGAAAATAGGGAATACATAGAACAAATCAACACCAGTACTGTAATCTAGATATTCATACGGCATCTTCGAATTCTAACAAACAAAATATTGATTCTAATTATACGAATCCTGTTTACTGACAAATACATTTGACTGCTATAAGCAAGTACAAAAATAACGAGAAGTGAAAACAAAAACTGCGGGAAACACACAAATAGATCCGTTTAAATAAACGAAACTAACTAACTAAGTTTAGGCACTTATTTCTCCTAATGTGACGACCCCATCAAACATTTCTTCAAAACATTTTTTGTGGAGAATTCAGTAAGCTTTCGAACTGTTATATTTCACTTGCCACGATTTCCTAACCCTTTTCGAGATATTAAGGAAAATATACGAAGGGGGCCTAATAGATATTCATACGGCATCTGAGAATCCCAAGATTCCGCAAAAATAAAATATCGTTTCTAATTATACGTATCCTGTTTTATTGGCAAATACATTTGACTACTATAAGCAATTGAAAACACTAGGGAATATGCCAAAGAACTCGGAGTAGGAGCCTCGACAGTTTCAAGACATTTGAAGGAAATCGGCAAATCCAAAACTGACATTTCATACGGTACAGCCTGATATATTTTTAACAATGAATTGTTTTTCTTATTTTAATTAATCTGTTTTATTGTCAAATACATTATCCAGCTATAAGTAATGAAAAAACAACAAAGAATAAAAACAAACAAAAAGAACCGTTCGAATAAACTAAATCAATTACTTCAAAGTTTAAGTACTTATTTCTCCGATTGACATCGCCTAATCAAAACTTTCATCAGAACCATTTTTGTAGAACATTTAGTAAGCTTTCGCATAATAACTCTCCGTTTGCCAATATTCTCAACCTTTTTCGAAATATTAAGGAAAGTATACAAAGTTACCAAAACTTTTTATGTCTGTTAATAAAATATTTTATTCTAACCCTTCCTAAACTCCAAACGTAACAAAAATTTCAACATATTAGTTCTAATGAAAGTAGAACATGCAGAAAATGTTTCAACTGATTCCCATGATTCTAAGTACCCAAACCAAAAACGGTATTCGAAAACTATTTTTCCAATTTTCGCGAAAACGGTTAAAGCTATCGCCTTGAAAATGGTTTGATTCGTTTTCCTAGCCCAAGAAGCCTATAAAACGAGTACTTACAAGCTTATGAAGTCAAAAACGTAAGCGTTACGATTATTGTTGCGCGAATTTCGCCCCAAACACCATCTTCCAGTGGGCGGATTCTGCTGGTTAACGAACTTGACCTTTCAAATTGGATGACGGATTTTTGTACCAAATTTCATCACAATTGGACCATTAAGGAAGCCAGAAATGAGCGAACAGACAAATATATATATATATATATATATATATATATATATATATATATATATATATATACACAAATTTGAACCACCGTTATTTTCGGTTTCTAGGGGTTCTGAAACGCGAAATTTCCGGTTCTGAAAGATGGCGTTGAAACTATGACAATGTTCTTTTTAAGTCATTCAATTTGTTATTAATTTTCAGGTGTATGTAGAAATGGAGTATCCATATTGACGAAAGAAACAATTTTGACACTTTTCTTCGGCGCACCGACTTTTAAGCCAGAAGCGGAAACACACACCTGTTCTTCTATAATTTTTAGGCAGTCCATAAAACGGCTGAAACAGTACGGACCATTGGTAATGAACATGGAGAAGGTGCTAAACAGTACGGAACATTGGTAATGAACATGGAGAAGGTGCTAAAGGCGAGTCTACAGCACCAAAATGGTTTATTTTTAAATAAAGCAAAAATGGTAATTTTTATACCAACGCCATATCGTGAAAAGCAGTTTCGAAAGAGAAAGGCCCACAAGTTGTGAATTGTCCGAAAAAATGAAAGGCAAATCCCAATCGATGGAAAGTATTGAGAATCGTCATATGATGTTATATTTTTATTTGGGCCAATTAATGACTTGATTGGAAGCCTTTCTTCTTCGAAAGTGCTTAAGAATGCTTTGCTTATCGACAGAATACTATAAAGACCAAGTAAAAATGAAAAACATTGTTATTAAACAAATTAAAATAAATAAAAAAGTCCGACCCGCAGGAACTGCAGCGTCTTAGCACGGTTCCGTTCTTATCTCTAGACTCATTTAAAATTATTAAAATAGAAGCTGTTATTATTTTGGGTCCACATTTCTAGAAAGGTCTTATTTACGATCTTACCTGGATGGGTCGGCCAACCCTCCCTAGGAAGGACCCCGCTAGGCAGTTGAAAAGCTATATCTTGGAAATCCATATCTCTAACATTAAATTGTTTTTCTTATTTTTCTTAAACTGATTTATTATCAAATGCATTATCCAACTATAAGCAATTAAAATATAACAAGGAATAAAAACAGACAAAAAGATCACTTCGAATAAGCGAAATAAATTACTTTAAAGATTTAAGCACTTATTTCTCCGATTGACATCGCCTAATCAAAACTTTCATCAGAACCTTTTTTGTATAGCATTTAGTAAGTTTTCTAATGGTATTCTTTCGTTTCGCAAGATTCTCAACCTTTTTCGAGATATGAAGGAAAGTATACAAAGTTACCAAAACTTTTTATGTCTGTTAATAAAATATTTTATTCTAACCCTTCCTTAACTCCAAACGTAACCAAATTTTCAACATATTAGTTTTAATGAAAGTACAACATGCAGAAAATGTTTCAACTGAATCCCATTATTCTAAGTACCCAAACCTTTATAAGTACCAAAGTCTTTATAGTATTCTGTCGATAAGCAAAGCATTCTTAAGCACTTTCGAAGAAGAAAGGCTTCCAATCAAGTCATTAATTGGCCCAAATAAAAATATAACATCATATGACGATTCTCAATACTTTCCATCGATTGGGATTTGCCTTTCATTTTTTCGGACAATTCACAACTTGTGGGCCTTTCTCTTTCGAAACTGCTTTTCACGATATGGCGTTGGTATAAAAATTACCATTTTTGCTTTATTTAAAAATAAACCATTTTGGTGCTGTAGACTCGCCTTTAGCACCTTCTCCATGTTCATTACCAATGTTCCGTACTGTTTAGCACCTTCTCCATGTTCATTACCAATGGTCCGTACTGTTTCAGCCGTTTTATGGACTGCCTAAAAATTATAGAAGAACAGGTGTGTGTTTCCGCTTCTGGCTTAAAAGTCGGTGCGCCGAAGAAAAGTGTCAAAATTGTTTCTTTCGTCAGTGTCGTGCTTTAACAAGACCTACTCTCACCATGAATGAACCTATTTCCTTCTGTAGGTCCATTGAGTAGAAACAGCTGTTGTAAACTATACTATATTAGTGATAAGGATCTCCCTTCCAGTGATAAGCCGTAGTGGACGGAGGGAGTAGGATAACGAGAGCTGTGCTTTAACAAGACCTCCTCTCACCATGAATGAACCTATTTCCTTCTGTAGGTCCATTGAGTAGAAACAGCTGTTGTAAACTATACTATATTAGTGATAAGGATCTCCCTTCCAGTGATAAGCCGTAGTGGACGGAGGGAGTAGGATAACGAGAATTGTGCTATAACAAGACCTCCTCCCACCATGAATGAACCTATTTCCTTCTGTAGGTCCATTGAGTACAAAACAGCTGTTGTAAAGTTTCTTCAGCTGCTTTTCCGCCTCCATGCTCCATTATACTGAACTAGAAGATCTGGCTACAACACTCTCTCTTGAACCCCTTCCCAAACTCCTAGTTTACAAACTATTCTTCCAGATAACCCCACAAGAAGCGGTCTTACTTTTCGAAAAAATAGTTTTGTGTGCTTTTTAATACGAGAACTGATTAAATTCATACTTTCCTTTCTGTAGTACGAATTCTTTAACCAGCGAAGATTGGAAAACTAATTCCATTACTGGGTATTTCTGCCAGCAGCATATAGGGTTAAACTACAGTTTACAGATGGGCAATCTGAATACATCTTTTAAAAGAATGATTTTTTTAATCGATCTCGAAGAGTCGATCTTTTGATGCATCAATCTTCCAGGGCCGGTCTATCTACAATACCGTAATATAAAGTGTTTTTTTTTTTTTTTTTTTTTTTTTTTTCATATACTTATTTTAAATATTCAAATACTTAATCTCACCTCTTGTTACTCAATCTCATTTCTGAATAATTTCAATCTTAACTGTGGTTGAAATTTACAGAACAGTGTATCATGTCCAGTAACAGACTTTTAGACATACAGACAACAATAACATTATACAACTACTCAATACCTTCCGTTTCATTAACTAGAAGGGAAAAAAATAAGGTTTGAAACTGGGCTCTTAATTTGTACAATCATTTTCTCTATTATTATTGTTTTATTCTATTTTTTTCTTCATGTAATAATACCCATATATTTCAACATGAGTTTGTAGTACTAGTTTTATTATATATTATTTTCAATGACAAATAGTCTTAAACATTTCTACTTTTAGGTTACAGATACATTGTACATATTATCAAGTTTTCAAATCGACTTATTTAGATCAATTCATAGTAGTGATGGGCAATTATCAAATGAGGATCAATTGGAATCGAAATGTAATACGAATTTCATAAATAATTGTAAGTAATCGCGAAATCTATCCGTAACGAAGATCAATTAAAAAGTGCCACTGAATGTTTCTTATAAATTACAAATATGATATAGGTTTTTTAAAATATAAAGTATGAAAATAGAAAATAAAATGAACAATAATTAAAGCGATTAATCAAAGCACTTTAAAAGGAATTGTTTGATATTCCATTAATTTCAAGCGTAAATTAATAGGAAGGCAGGAACTGTAATTTCAATTTAGCAACTGGGTTCACCTGGAATTATCTCCCAGAGCATTGATTAAACATAACTCCAACATTGTTATGTTAGCATTCCCATACTCATTCCATCACGTAATTGCTACATTTAATTAATTGTTAACACAAGTTGTAATATTCTGGTACTTACTATCTGTAGGAAAATAATGCTATTTTTGAGAAAAATGGGTAAAGGACATATTGTAATTATTCAAAGTATTTTAAACATAAGAATATCAAATTATATATTGAACTTGAGTACTTTGATACAAGAATAGGAAATACCTGCTTAGGTATCTAGTATATCCAGTAGGCGCGAAATGATGTAATAGGGAAGAGAGAACAAGTGAGTACTTTGATACAAGAATAGGAAATACCTGCTTAGGTATCTATTATATCCAGTAGGGGCGTAATGATGTAATAGGGAAGAGAGAACAAGTGAGAACTTCGATACAAGAATAGGAAATACCTGCTTAGGTACCTATTATATCCAGTAGGCGCGTAATGATGTAATAGGGAAGAGAGAACAAGTGAGAACTTCGATACAAGAATAGGAAATACCTGCTTAGGTATCTAGTATATCCAGTAGGCGCGTAATGATGTAATAGGGAAGAGAGAACAAGTGAGTACTTTGATACAAGAATAGGAAATACCTGCTTAGGTATCTATTATATCCAGTAGGGGCGTAATGATGTAATAGGGAAGAGAGAACAAGTGAGAACTTCGATACAAGAATAGGAAATACCTGCTTAGGTACCTATTATATCCAGTAGGCGCGTAATGATGTAATAGGGAAGAGAGAACAAGTGAGAACTTCGATACAAGAATAGGAAATACCTGCTTAGGTATCTATTATATCCAGTAGGCGCGTAATGATGTAATAGGGAAGAGAGAACAAGTGAGAACTTTGATACAAGAATAGGAAATACCTGCTTAGGTATCTAGTATATCCAGTAGGCGCGAAATGATGTAATAGGGAAGAGAGAACAAGTGAGTACTTTGATACAAGAATAGGAAATACCTGCTTAGGTATCTATTATATCCAGTAGGGGCGTAATGATGTAATAGGGAAGAGAGAACAAGTGAGAACTTCGATACAAGAATAGGAAATACCTGCTTAGGTATCTAGTATATCCAGTAGGCGCGAAATGATGTAATAGGGAAGAGGGAACAAGTGAGAACTTCGATACAAGAATAGGAAATACCTGCTTAGGTACCTATTATATCCAGTAGGGGCGTAATGATGTAATAGGGAAGAGAGAACAAGTGAGAACTTCGATACAAGAATAGGAAATACCTGCTTAGGTACCTATTATATCCAGTAGGCGCGTAATGAAGTAATAGGGAAGAGAGAACAAGTGAGTACTTTGATACAAGAATAGGAAATACCTGCTTAGGTATCTATTATATCCAGTAGGGGCGTAATGATGTAATAGGGAAGAGAGAACAAGTGAGAACTTCGATACAAGAATAGGAAATACCTGCTTAGGTACCTATTATATCCAGTAGGCGCGTAATGATGTAATAGGGAAGAGAGAACAAGTGAGAACTTCGATACAAGAATAGGAAATACCTGCTTAGGTACCTATTATATCCAGTAGGCGCGTAATGAAGTAATAGGGAAGAGAGAACAAGTGAGAACTTTGATACAAGAATGGGAAATACCTGCTTAGGTATCTATTATATCCAGTAGGCGCGTAATGATGTAATAGGGAAGAGAGAACAAGTGAGTACTTTGATACAAGAATAGGAAATACCTGCTTAGGTATCTATTATATCCAGTAGGCGTGTAATGATGTAATCCCCAAAAAAACATAAATGTGAAATAGAGGCCAAGTTCCTGCCACCACAAAGAAACACTCCCTTCCTCAAAAATATCCCCTCCTAAAACCCCCCAAAAACGCCTTACCATTCTACACTCCAAAAAAGTAGTATGGGTTGGTGTATTAATTCAACCAAAAATATTTGCCAATACAAGAGATGATACAAGAAAGAAATGGCCAAGTTCATTACTTGGAAGACCTCATAGTTACTTACTAAGAACAGTAAAGACACTTCAACTGACCTTTAAAATCAACAATAAAAATACTTATATCCAGTTACTAAAATATCACTTTCCTCAACCAGGTATATTCTTAAACTTGGCAATGTTTAGTTTTTATCTAAAGATAATTTCGGCACAAAAAAAACATTGCCAAGTTTAAGAATATACCTGGTTGAGGAAAGTGATATTTTAGTAACTGGATATAAGTATTTTTATTGTTGTTTTTAAAGGTCAGTTGAAGTGTCTTTACTGTTCTTAGTAAGTAACTATGAGGTCTTCCAAGTAATGAACTTGGCCATTTCTTTCTTGTATCATCTCTTGTATTGGCAAATATTTTTGGTTGAATTAATACACCAACCCATACTACTTTTTTGGAGTGTAGAATGGTAAGGCGTTTTTGGGGGGTTTTAGGAGGGGATATTTTTGAGGAAGGGAGTGTTTCTTTGTGGTGGCAGGAACTTGGCCTCTATTTCACATTTATGTTTTTTTGGGGATCTCATTGCTTTTTTCTAAGTATTAAATAGAATTTAGTTGCCGCATACCTACTGGCTTTTGTACTTCATATAAAACCAGGGTCTTTGGATTCTGCATAAGGTTCTCCATACTGCTTGATATTTGATACCAATAATCAACCTACATACATCTAATCACTAGACTAGAAAAGTTAGAAGCTCTTCCAAATGACATTACTTTAGAGGACAAATTGATTGCTCTCTTTACTAAACTATTACACAGTAAAACACAGGAACCTTATCCCGAGGATAAAGATCACAATAGGGAAAGTGTAGAAGGCCTTCAAGAAAAATATAAGAACAAAAATGACTCGACTTTGAAAAACTTAGTATCTGTTTTGAAGTATATTATGCAGTGAACCCCTACGACTTTATTTACTACATTTAAGAAAGAAGTCAGAACTGTTTTTAAGATGCGTCGAAATGTTTTTTAAAACATCAAATATAGGTTCTCCTTACCAAGACGATTCATTTGATACCCCACATGATGGGTTTCAGAAGGAATGATGGCATTTCGATGGAGCAAGAAGTAGAAAACGTCATAGGTAATATGACACTCCCGTATCAAGACCTACCTGCGTGCCAAGTTTGGTTAAAATAGGCCAAACGGTGTGAATTGGTATAAGGAACAAACATACAGACAGACAGCTGAAAGACCTTTTTTACCTAGCCTAGTGCATTCCCCGGACCAAGGCCTACCTGTGTGCCAAGTTTGGTCAAAATCGGTCAAATGGTGTGAATTTGTGTACGGAACAAACATGCAGACAGACAGCTGATAGACGATTTTGACTAGCCTATGGCACTACCCGGATAAAGACCGACATGTGTGTCAAATTTTGTCAAAACCGGTCAAACGGTGTGTATTTGTATAAGGAACAAACAGACAAACAGACAGCTGATAGACAATTTTTCCTAGCCTATGATTCTCCCCGTATCAAGACCCATCTGTGTCCCAAGTTTGGTCAAAATCGGTCAAACGGTACGGATTTGTAAGAGGAACAAACATACAGACAGAAAGCTGGTATAAGATTTTTACCGAGCCTGTATGCGTCTCTATTTGTTTCTTAAAAGATCAAATATAGGTTCTTCATACCGAGACAATTCATTTGATACTCCACATCATGGGTTTCGGACGGAATGACGGGTTTCCGATGGAAGTACAAAACTGGCACGCCCCCGCCCCGGAAGCGGAGTCAAACACAACTTTTCGCGATTTTTCGATTTTTTCCTTTAATAACACCTTCATATCTATCTTCATGCAAAATTTCAAGTCTCTAGCATCATGGGAAGTGCCTAATAATTTTGATGAGTCAGTGAGTGAGTGAGTGAGTGAGTGAGTGAGTGAGTCCTATAAATCCCGATTTTCGATCGCTTATATCTCAGAAACTATTCGATGTAGAATTATGAAAATTTCCAGTTTTACTCACATCCAGTAGTTTAATACCTGTGTAAAATTTCATAAATTTATCTTCACCTGGTTGAAAGTTATGAGAGGGTAAAAATCGGCTCTAAGACCGCCTGTAATATACACACAGTATGCTTAGGCCGGAACTTGGCCTGGCGCACTACCGTGCGCCTAGATAGGGAAGAGAGAACAAGTGAGAACTTTGATACAAGAATAGGAAATACCTGCATAGGTATCTATTATATCCAGTAGGCGCGTAATGATGTAATAGGGAAGAGAGAACAAGTGAGTACTTTGATACAAGAATAGGAAATACCTGCATAGGTATCTATTATATCCAGTAGGCGCGTAATGATGTAATAGGGAAGAGAGAACAAGTGAGTACTTTGATACAAGAATAGGAAATACCTGCATAGGTATCTATTATATCCAGTAGGCGCGTAATGAAGTAATAGGGAAGAGAGAACAAGTGAGAACTTTGATACAAGAATAGGAAATACCTGCTTAGGTATCTAGTATATCCAGTAGGCGCGAAATGATGTAATAGGGAAAAGAGAACAAGTGAGAAAAGGATTGACAAAGAAATAAGGGAGTGTGTTTGTGTGTGTGTGTGGGAGAGTGAGAGAGAGAGAGAGAGAGAGAGAGAGAGAGAGAGAGAGAGAGAGAGAGAGAGAGAGAGAGAGAGAGAGAGAGAGAGAGAGAGAGAGAGAGAGAGAGAGAGAGCGAGAGAGAGAGAGAGAGAAATACTTTTTCAAATTTTATTGAATACTAGCCGTTACCCGGCGTGCCATGCTACACCTACTTCCTGCATATAGAAAAGCCTAAATAAATTAGAAACCAAATAAGTCTTATTAAATCTAATAACACGAATCTGTAACTGTTATGAACCCGTGGCCTCCCAACTGTGAGTCCTAGACGACTTTGACCTAACCTATAACACCCCCCGTATCAAGAGATACATGTTTACCAAGTTTCGTAAAAATTGGTCTAACGGTGTGGATTTCTATAAGGGACAAACATACAGACAGACAGCTGGTAGATTTTTTGACCTAGCCTAAGGCACTCCTCAGATTAAGATCTACCTGTGTACCGAGTTTAGTCAAAATCGGACGAACGGTGTGGATTTGTATAAGGGACAAACATACAGACAGACAGCTATAAGACGTTTTTGACTTAGCCTACGACACTCCCCAGATTAAGATCTACATGTGTACGAGTTTAGTCAAAATCCGACGAACGGTGTGGATTTGTAAAAGGGACAAACGTACAGACAGACAGCTGGTAGACGTTTTTGACAGCCTACGACACTCCCCAGATTAAGATCTACATGTGTACCGAGTTTAGTCAAAATCGGACGAACGGTGTGGATTTGTATGAGGGACAAACATACAGACAGACAGCTGGTAGATGTTTTGGACCTAGCCTACGACACTCCCCAGATTAAGATCTACATATGTACCGAGTTTAGTCAAAATCGGACGAGCGGTGTGGATTTGTATGAGGGACAAACATACAGACAAACAGCGGGTAGATGTTTTTGACCTAGCCTAGGAGATTTCTCCTATCAAGACCTACCATTATTCCAAGTTTGGTCAAAATCGGTCAAACGGTGTAGATTTGTATAAGGAACAAACAAACAGACAAACAGAAAAACAGACAGACACGTGATTTTTATATATATAGATTTTGTTTTCCATTATTTTTTTAATCCCATTAGCGCCCTGCGTTACCATGTGGTAACGCCAATATCCAAGCGATGATAGAAAAATTATACACTTAGTTTGTAAAATTGATTTATTTGCATTAAGAATTTTTGAAAAAAAAAAAAAAAAAAAAAAAAATGGGTGAAATACGTTTATCTAACATCTGTACGAAATAAAGTACTTTGGTTAAGTGTGATGAGTTTATTCATAAACTTATTCCAGATCACACATAATGAATTAAAAAAATAACTAGTAATAATATATACATTAATTAATTAAAAATAATATAAGAATGATAGATAATAAAAAAAAAAAAGTAATAAGAAATAGAAAATAAAATTATATTCAGTCGTACAAGGTGATTAGACATTGCCGGAATTGGCATTACACATCCATACAATCCAAACGCCATTCCTCTTAAATATTCTCCAACTATTTTAAAACATTTTTTTTAATGCATTTATTATGGAGTAACTTGATATGGGTAAAGTGGTAAATTAAGTCATGTCATGTATATGTCATGTCCTTAAACTCATTTGCGCCCAATTCTTCTATAGATAAAGTAGAACGTACTTCTTGAGTCTTTGATCTATCGCTGGATGAAGCAAAATATTGGGAAGGTCGCCCATGTGTTCCTTTTTCATCACTCTTCACAGTTACCTCAGATGTTGATGCAGTGCATTCAGTATTGGATAATTTTGAAAATTGTATGGTGCTCTTCAACCATTCTTCATTTTGTTTCAAAAACTTTCCTTGGATTCTATTTGCTGCTGTCCATTTCGATCGAAAATTTCCAAGTAACAGTCCTAATGACTTTTCATCCTCGTCTACATGTATCATATGTCCGGTTTTTTTGAAAATTGCATCTTTCAAAACGTCAATGACGAATTTCTTTTTATGTTTCATACTGTCTTTCACCATAAAGAAAACATCTTTTCTTGACAATTCCAGATTTGAAGATTTAGAAGACTCTGTAAAATACCAATATAAACATGTTCAAAATTCAATGGAATTATTCAGAAATTATTTTTATACTTAACAAAACTATATACTATGCATCAAAAACCCATTAATATTTCAGATTTCTCACTTACAGTGTTATACCTTGAAATATACTAAAATAATTTATTAGTACTAAATGACAGCAAATATATTTAAATAACTTCTGTAAGAGAGAAAAAGAATGAATAAGTCTGAGTGAAACCATTTTTACGAGGGTCTCCTCGGGGTCAACAAACAACAGGTATAAGAAAGGCTGAGACTCCTTTCTTTACTGCAGAAAGCCGACAGTACAGTCGAAGGGTATAACCTACCGTTAGGTCTTACAAACATGTCGCAAATACAGTTCCAACTCCGTAGAGAGTTATTTCAGGACTAAATTATCATATTCAAATTTAATTAGGAACATTAATTAATGTTAATTCACTAATTTCCATGATCGTTATAAGACATTAACCTATTTTAATAGATACAAAACATACCAATACACTATAAGGTAATATCCAATGCATTACATTCACACGCCCGTTAATGTCGCGCCACGCGTTCCTCTATTAAAATTGGCCTCACGACTAAAGTTGCAGTTTGTAGCAGCCAGTTTTTTAATATGTTATATTTAAGACTATACACTATCAGTTCCTTGTCGAATGAAGACCGAGACTCGCTGAGAAATTTTTAAAACTCTATTAGAATATCGATTTTAGATAAAAAATGTAAATCTTTTTATGTTTACTTATCGCCAGATTTAAATATTTCCTACATTATTTATTTAATTTAAACAGTGTTCCGCTTCTTGGCAATAACACAGTGAGCAGCATCTTCTGAATTTAGTCTCACTAGGAAATCAGCTTGTTTGATTGCATATTTTTAAATGTATGTGTAAAGGTAGTGTAATATGGTTTTAAATTAAAATATCACTTAAAGTTCATAGGAACTTAATGTCTTCAAGACAACACGCTTTCGGTCATCAAATAAGGTCGTACAGTCCTGTGTTTCTGAAGTATGTAAGTATAGTGTTTATATACTGGCTATCATTGCCTAAGAGTTCTTGCATATCATACGGCAGATTAATATCGTTTCTTCTGCGGCAGTCTATCAGTAAATGTTTGACTGTAAGTTCACAGTCAAACATTTCCTACATTAAATGAGCAATAATTGTGCATATCCTTATATTCTACATACCTCCAGAAAGTGGTTCCATTTTGCCGAATTCCAATTGAATAAGTTTCTCCAGTTTCAGAGCACTTCAAAACAGGCAAGAATTTCTCGACTCGTCTACTTGTTTCGCACGTACCGAACAAAGGCTGATTGTCGACTGATGTCAAGGCTACCCTAAAGCAGGTATCTACCTGTCTGGGCTGGAATTTGGTTCTAGGACTATCCCTAAACAAGATCTGAACGTATAGAGACGAAAATATAAAACTCGAAAATTTGATTTTTGGCCACGGAATCGGGATTCTGTCCCACTGTGCACCAGTATCACTTGAACATATAAAAGACGGACAATGTGTCAGGAAACAATGTATTTTATAAAATGAGCCCACCCAAGTTCAAGCAAACTTGTCCAAAACAAGAAGTAGCTACAAGGAAAATCCAAAATTGTTTATAACCATCCCATTTCTTCAACTTTTTTTCGCTTATTCCACCCTCAGGACTAAGTCCGGAGGATTAAGTCCTGAGTAACTTTAATAAATGATGGCCATTTTTCGTTGAGAACAAACTAATGACTAGACATCACAACAATTTTGATAAATTCTGTTTCAGTTTGCCGCTTATCTTCCAAGTTAAGCCCAGACCCTGAAGGATTAGGAACAGGATTAACTTCAGCCCCCATCATCTTTCAATATGCCCATCCTTAGAAAATACACTATTATACCAACAAAACTAAACTTTCATTATTAAGTTTTCCTCATTTTAATATTGCATCTACTTAATTCCTCTTCCTTGTTGGACTGCTTACTCTAGCAAAGTCCATTGTTAACTTTGACAGGCTGACATTAAGTAGCATGTATCAAAGTATAAATGAATTACTTAGCAAAGTTTGTAGTGCATTAATGATGTTGCTTCATTATTCTGCATGAATATACAGTCAGACAAAAGTATAGAAGTTAACTTGTGGTCAGTTAGTTTAATGAATTTTTTAGATTGGTTAGTTATATTTGTCAGTTTTTTTCTATCCATATAAATAATCTTTAAAAACAATTTAAACTATTGGATTTTCCCCCTTTTTTTTCTGGGCACTTGCTTGGTAGCATAATATTTTAATCTCAAAGTATGAGCTCAAAGCTTGAAGTAAGCCCATTAAGTATATTTGTTACACAACCGTAAAATAACCAAACACATTAAAAGAAGAAGAAAGACATAGAAAAAAAAAGTTAACCATATGATGCCCTTGGTGTTTCCAACACCATGTTTTGGATGCAATTCTATGTTTCCATCGATTTACTGTTATGCTTTAAACAATTTCTTTTAACATTTTTTTCGTATTTTTATACTTATTAAAGGTCAAAAGTGACTGGGAAAAAAGTAAAAAAATACTTATTAATTTTGACCACTAATGTGTTCCAAAATACCTTGTTAAATTTCTGACCTTGTCAAATAAAACTTTAATTGTGGAATTTGTTCATTACTTATATAACATTTTTTTTTTGTTGCATTTTTGAGTTTATTGTACAATAAATTAGGTATTTTTTGGTGAAAATTTAACTTTTAAATTTACAAAAAATGTTTATTGCCGTATTATTATTGGTGTACCTATGTATTTCTAGATTTTTTTTTCAATTTATTCCATATATTTATAAACAAAAATTTTAATAAAAGAAGACAAACTGGAGCACCCCAAGCTCCCCTTGGGCATCCTACGTTTATGAAATGAACAAAACAAAATAATAAATAAAATTACAAGAATTGATGGGAAATATACTGGGTAAACTAGAATATTTAAAAAAAAATCAAATAAAAAAAAAAGAGTAAATAAATAAATTAACTACAAGTCATTTTTTGTTGAAATAAGAAAAGTAGCAGTTCTTTAAATGTATTTCGTCACATATGTTTATATTATTTATTTAAATTTTGAAGTCCATTTATTATTGACGACGAATTTCAGGACGGGTTATCTATAGGTTACCACCCTTTTCTAGACAGGATAGGGCTGATGCCTTATCTTTTTTCTAAAGGTCAGCCACCACCTCTAGTGGGAATCGAACCCACGACCGCAAGCTTATCTTATTTAAATGTGTATTATTGTCAATGAGGTGAGTGATGTCAGTAAATAAGTCATTTATATCCCGCAGGACGTCTAAGAAGACATTTGGTTGCTAATTGAAGGTGTAACCTTTGGATCGCTTCCTTATTATTTTTTTATATATAAAATAAAGGTTTTATCTGTAAATTGCATAGAATTAATCAGTTCAATGAAATTTATTTCGTTCCAATATGTCATTTAGTCTGTCTACATTTTCCTGTTTTTTTTTTTTTTTTTGTTTTTACAATTACTTACAATTTCATGTCATATAAAATATTCTTATTTCCTTACACACTCGTTACGCCGAGTATATCAGTTCTTAAGGACTTCTTAGTGCTTTTTAATTACCATACTATATAAATTATATATGTAGGACAAAGTTTATAAAACAGTTTTATAAATGAATTTTAATATTTTCCTGGAATCAAAAAATACGCAAATCGTGCTTGAAATTATCAAGATTCATTACAGAAGCTGCAATAATTTATTCTGTTTTCGCCAGAATACTTCTTTAATCGTTGTAATTTGAAAATGCAATCACACTCACCCCGATGTGAATATTTATCGAGCGATGACTGCATCAAACACTGATTCCATAAATCCTTGAAATTATCCTGAAAGCTGGAATCTCTACAATGTTCCTATAGGAATTATTCATCGTGTTTTGAGTGCATAACTGGAATCTGATATTCATTCTCTGTATTAATTATGCACCTGCATCTTCATCAGTACAAGTACTTCTAGTCATCTCCCATTTCATATTTTCTGATATTCTATTCCCTTCCTGTTAGCTTCAATCCTCTTATATTTACACAGATATTTGCTCTATCGTTCCAATATACCCGAAATAGTCCTCTAAGGTAAATTTTCTAACGTCCAAAAACGTTGCGAAGCATTTGTATCAGAGTAACGTTTTTGAGAACCGAACAATCACCTAATCTTCCAAAGCACAGTGCTTCACAAAATATTCAAATGATTTAGACAGTTCAAAAATTCAAAAATAAAGCCCTGTATTCCCTTGTTCATAGATTAAATGATCACGAATAATACAATAGGTGCCATGTCAAGCATGAGCAAAGTAGAAAAAGTACCCCCCCCCCCAAAAAAAATGGTTGAAAAAAAGATGCCATGTTCCAGGCCCTTCCCAAAAACAGTTTGCCTATGAACGTTATGATATCATACTATTGGGGCACGTCCAAGTCTGTTAATACTTTCTTATGAAACTAATATTACCCTCTCACTTATTTTTTCAATTCCAACCTGGCCAGTTTTCTTTAACTTTCATCGGGCCTAGACGCTTTATACTTACGAGCTCATTTTTGCCTTTAATAACACCCTAATGTAGGGGCGAGGTTAGCTCAGTGGTAGAGCAGTGGACTAATAAGTTGGAGGACCTGATTTCAAATCCCGAGCAAGCACTAAAGATTTTTTCTTCTAGTGTCTTCGTTCATGGGTTAAATTCGGCCTCCCTGACCGTCCCTAGGCCAACCCAGCCTTTAATTAATTTAATAATGGATACCTTGGGTACTAATGACTCTAGCAGTCGAAGCAGTCAAGGGGAAAATCAGGCGACCGGAGCATAGTACTGACCATGCTATCTCCCTACTGTGCCATAGGGTCATGAATCAGATACCTCTATAGTATCTGCCCCTTAGGGCCCTTGGGGACTTTTATGGGAATGATTTTTTTTTTTTTTTTAACACACTAATGTCTGTCATCCTGGAAAATTTCAAGTCTCTAGCTTCTCGGGAAGTGCCTAATAATTTTGATAAATGAGTCCTATAAACTCCGATTTTCCATCGCATATATCTCAGAAACGCTTCAATATAGAACTTTGAAACTTTCCAGTTTTACTCACATCTAATACGTACAATACCTGAGTAAAATTTCATAGGTGTATTTTTAACTGGTTCAAAGTTATTAGAGGGTAGAAATGGGCTCAATTACTTCGTGTAATATACACATAGTGTGCGTAGGCCGGAACTTGGCTTGGCGCACTAGATCTACGGATGAGATGTCTCGGGCATTCACAAGCCACGTACCAGAAACGGTTTGAAACCGATTAAAAATTTCGTGATGCAGTCAAGGGTGCGGTACTTAAGAGGCCTGAAATTGCATTAACCCCAAATTTCCTATTTACCTGTCCCCTATGTTTGCCTACTAGATCAAGCCACGGGCTACTGGAGCGAGAGTGGCGAGGGTTCGGAAGAGCCGCCTTACGTCCCGAATGATTGGCTCACATGTACAAAAAAAGGTATGTCAGTCAAATTCTCTAATCTCTTCACAAGCAATCGCACCCAGATGCCATTTTCATGCGAGGGATCTTCTTAACAAGCAAATAGCCGAAATAATGACAGCAATTCCATTCAAAACCATAAGCAGAAATACTTGGAAATCCCAAGTTGGACAATCGACTCGAGGACCCATTACAGGAAACAAAGAGAATACATTCGACCATACATTTCATACAAGAATGGGCTAACGTTCAATTGGAAACCTTCCATTCAATATTGTGTCCACAGCCCAAAACAATAACATTCAAGCTTCCATACAAGAGAAGGCTAAAATTATATTGGCCTCTCCAACAATACCATCCATTATAGCATTTATAGACCCACAAACACACTTACATATATTTATATAAATATATCATATCATTTCCATGGTAAATAAATAAATCCTAGATTTTATCTTCTTTTTAAACTTTTTTTTTTTTTTGTCTTTGATTAAATTTGCTGCCTGCAGACTATCGCATTTTTCTAAATAATTAAAACTTTTGTGGATACTTTAACGTTTCATATGAATCTTACGACAAGAAGAATTGGAAAATATTGATTTATTTATTATTCATAAATTGGAGAAAATAAACATGATTTCGATTACAGAAGGTAGAATTGCCCCTTATCGAATAATAAAAGCTTCCTCATTTACAAGCAGAAAATTCCACAGTCATCACTATGCAGAAACAGGTTAATGTTAGTCACCGCCCCCACCCCCTTGTATAATAAATACAAACAATATTTACATTTTGCTTACTTCAAAATGCTTACTTTTCCCTATTTACTCGGATTTTAGTTGCAATTATTCCTAGACTCCGACTATATCAGTCTCATACAATGCCCCAACTTCTAAGTTGATTCACTAAGTTAATTTTCTGGCCGGCGTTTCGGGGCCAGCGTAATTTCATGTTCTGCAATCGAAATATTTCTGCCGGAGAGTATTCAAGGGCACCCTTACTGGTTCTTATTGTCTAGTTCTTCATCGTTTTCAAAACGGTTAATCGTCTTAACATGATTTTCAGAAAACAAGAATGACTTAACGAAGAGTAATATATATGTGAGTGAGTGTCTGTATGTGTGTGTGTATTTGTCTGTCTTTATACATGTATCGCTATGTATATATGTTTGTATAAAACATAAATATATTTATGTGATTTCGATATGTTTAAGAAAATATATAAAAAACCATTATATGAAATACTTATGCATGTTATTAAATTTAATCTCTTTTTTTAGCATAAATATGCTGTAGCGATGACTAACCTGATAAAAAACGTTACAAAAGTGTCCGCTGGCGTTTGCGCATGCGCGGTGGCCATGTATGCGCCTATGTGATTACATAGGTTTGTCGGGTGGACCTAATTTTTAATAATTTCTTTTCTTTAAACGTAAACACAATTAAAATATATGTTTTTTTTTCGACCATCTAGAATTTTCAAATGTCTAGAACAATTTTAAATTAAATTTATTATTTCTGACTCTCTCTCTATCTCTCTCTCTCTCTCTCTCTATATATATATATATATATATATATATACATATATATATATATATATATATATATATATATATATATATGCAATGTGTTTGTGTGTGTGTTTTAAACAACACGTATTTTCGTGATCTACGAGTTGTTAAACTTAAACTGCTGGGTGTCCTGAAGCTCCTAAAAATCAGATCGATTTTTCGACCGAAAATTCTGTTCCACCAGAAGCGTTCATACAAGGAAATGCTGTCACATCAGAAATCGGTTCACTGGCTCAAGAAACAAATGAAGTTATACATTTTTCTCACAGTACTCAAGTAGCCTCAACATCTTTTACAAACCTTTTTTCTGTTACTGCTGGCCAAAATTCATTCAAAGAAAGCCGACGCGAAGATTTTCCTACTTCCATATTAGAACAGAGTTTAGAGGAAAATATTACAGAAGATATAGGGGGAAAACGTGAAGATACCAGTATGTGCCAATTATTGAGAGCAGCAGAAATAATGTTGCAAAGGTTTGAACATTGAGAAAAGCTCGCTTTGTTAAAGTTTCCAGGTGCTGATATTCAAAGTGCCTCTGAACTCCACCTTGAACAAGATGAAGCTCCTCCTCGCCTAGAAGATTCCAAGCTAGTAGTGACAACAGAAAGTCCGGTACTCCAGGATAGGACTCTAGTGTCTGATCAGGGTGGAGAATCTTCTAAGGAAGGAAAGGGCAGCAAATTTGCGAAAGGGAGCCTTCAGAGATCTTATGGAAAAACTGCACCACAAAAACAAGAAACTGCGAAAGTTAAGACAAAGTAGATGGCTTTTCCTGAAAAGACATTTTTTTTTTCAATGTTCTTTTCCCTTTTTTTTCTTTTACAATCTTCTGTTTTTAATGTTCACTACAGGTACTGAGGTGTTAAAGACATAACTGTGAATATTATAAACAGAGAAGTGTTAATTTCTTTTTGTATTCTTTAATGTTTCATTCAATTTTTTCTTGTGTTTCATATTGCTATTTTTTTCACCGATAATTGTGATCATTTACATTGATTTTGTTTTTTGTTAAGAGCTTATCACCTTCGTTGCGAAGCTCTTAAAATAAAATAAAATAAATAAACTTAAAATGATCTAGTCCTAACCACCGGATTGCTTGATCAGATAGATTTCAGAAGCTCGTGCGAGGAGAAACACACTAAAAACACCTATCTGGAACAGTAAGTAGACCTAAATTGCATTAACACTATCATCTCAACATCCGCTCTGGTACGGGCTGACAAGGACGCTCTTCCCATGATACTCCCCGACTGCTGCGGGCTGACAAATACCATATCTTTATGCAACTCCCGCACTGCTGCGGGCTGACTATGTTCTCTCGCGCATCCTCGGGGGTTTTTTTTTTCAGTTGCTCTAGTGGTAGGTCTATTAAACCACAACACCCCATGAGGTGTATGGGACGTGCATCACTGGTCAAATCAATACCGCTTGGTTCGTACAAGTACCACGTATTGGGAAGGTTTAAGCTGAAATGGTGACCCCATAAATTCGTTTACATAAGGCTATGTTTTCTCTAAACATTTCATTACCTTGAAAGCAACCCTTCATATAAATGCGACTTTCCGCTATCAACTAAACCATCTTTTGATCGGCTAGATGAAAGGGTGATATGAGACGCCGCTGTCGGCGGATTCCTTTCATCTCCAATTACACTAATTATCTTTCTCATGAGCTATCGTTATCGCTGAAACAGAAACCAAACAGTCTCTTTATGTCTTTCATTTGAAACATCCGAAATTGTGTTTCTGTTTAGCTTTTGATCACTACTGTGTTGATGTAGACCCATTCATGGCTTGATGAATTTAAGCTCTTACTAAAGTAAATCTACTACCGTTGAAGTAAATATTCCAAGCACAAAATTAAGATAATTCAGAAGTATTGAGTGGACTTTGGTCAGTGGGCATGTCATGATTCATAAAATGCGGATTAAGTTATTGAGAAAGGACTCGGGGACGTAGATGCAGATGTAGATCACAAGGATACGAACACCGCCAAAGCCACCCCATGAGTTAAAAGAAGACCGAGGGACGCTTAAAAGTCCGCCAAGAAAAAGCTGCATACCTATTTGCAGTGGTCAGAAGCATTTCTGAATTATATGTACAAAATATTTAATTTTTATACTGATGTGTATACGAGGGACTACACTCCTTTGTAAAAACAAAAAACTCATATTTTTATTTTTTTAAGTGGTCTTAATGAATAATGCAAATGACAACATGAACAGCCAAAAACACCTATTATCATAACAACGCACAATGCCGGATAAAACTTATCGGAAACCTGTAGTGCAGATATCGCGTTCAAAATGGTTTCATTCGTTTTTCTATGTTAACACCTTAGATGCGGATGACGCCGCTATGCGTCAACACAAACCCACTCACCGTGGCGGCATGACGCCGCATGTGCGTCATGGGAGCTACTTGGCAACCTGGGAGAAAAATTCAAAACCTTTTGGGGATCGGCTGCAAACCTGCAGGCTTATTCGTTCCTCCGTCGTCTCAGGGAGTGTTTCGAGTGCCTTATTCTGGAATCGTTCCGGGCTGAGACCTTTATGTGAAATTTGCGGGAGTTTCTTCACGACATGTGTGTCATGGTAAAAACATGTTTTTGAAGGAAATTATCCAGAATTTCCAATGGGTAAATTATTTTTTCACATTAACAAAAAAAAAATTACAATTTTTTGGATGGTTTGGGGCCACTCCCTCAGTTACCGCACCCGGAGTCAAAGTGTTAAGGAACCTATAAAAAGACTAACCTGCAAGCATATGAACTCGGGAACGGAGGTGTTCCGATTTTTTTCGCGCAAATTTTGCACAAAAAAACATTTTTCGGCTAACTTTTTTTTTTGTTTTCTTTGTGTGTGTGGGGACATTTTGCATTCAGATAACGAACAAGCATCATGTAATGCCGGGGAAATGTGCGTTTAGGAAACCGCACCACTGGAGATACATGCCGACATGAGGGAGAGGATGAAGTCACCCAGCGACGAGGATTAAAATAGGCAATTTCATCAAGAATTCGACAAACAAAAAAAGTAACTACCGTGCAGAGAAATATAAATTATAATACACCTCCTGCATAACGGATGTTTTTCTCACAAAATCCACCATTCTTAATAATAATAATCTAGAAAATCTTTACTTATCAAGTAGCTAGGGCTGTAAGAAATTCTAGAAAAATGACTGGTTTTCTATTTTACTAGAAACGAACAATCAAATCTATGTATGTAATGGGTTACCCCAAGAAGCCAGAGAGAGAGAGCGTGGAGAGATGTGTTTTTGAATATCGAAACAGAGAGGAACCTCGACGTTCCAACCCTTCCAATAATGTCTCATCCATCAAGAGAATGTTGGATGGAGTCCAACACTCCATTTCCAAACACTCCTGTCAAATACTCCACTTCCATTCTCGACTACACAACTTTCATCCAAGCTCTTGTTTTAGTTGTCTTTTCAAATACCAAGTCATTTGCAATTCATCTCTTAGTTAATATTAGGGAGGAACTTTATTTCTTGTACCACATTCCGATTCAGGTTATACTCATAACACAAACAAAAAAAAATACCTTGAAAGCTTTATTGATCTTTCTTACTAGATAACAAAAATTATCCCATGAAAAATGGGCCAATTTCGGAATACATATCGTCGATACAAAAGCAAACTAACGAATATGAAAATCACCACTTTTCAAAGTGGAAATGTATGTATTCATAACTTTTTTTTGGACAGTCAAATATTCGGCAGATTTGACGTTTTGATAGTCAAATACTTCCCCTTTAATAGTGTGAAGTCAGATTCAAGAATTTGCCGTACATAAGTCCAGGAGAAATTAGTAAAGATTGAAAATGAAAGATGCATTTTTTCAGATGCTAAAAATGTTAGGGTTAAGATAAATCAATTTCAGAAGCTACACCATGTTTCTTATTGTAATAGCTCCTCTGCAAAATGATTTCCATCTAAAAAGACGTAATACAAAAAAAATTATTAGGCAAACCGTTATCAATAAATAACTTACATTTTTATAATAAAAATGGATAAGTATTTTTTGCAAGAATATTCTTTGACTTGAACTATCCAAAGTAGGTTACACAAGCCCTTCAGTGAAGGAGCTAAACGCTAATCACACCAAAATTTATAAAATGTTGCTACGTGCCGCGGCAGCCCCGGTGGTCAAAGGTACAAGACGGTCAGAGGTAAAACACCTTCCCCTATTTATATATATATATATATATATATATATATATATATATATATATATATATATATACATATACTAGCTGTTACCCGGCGTGCCATGCTACACCTACTTTCTTTATATAGAACAGCCAAAATAAATTAGGAACAAAATAAGTATTATTAAAATATAATAACACGGATCTGTAACTGTTTTGAGCCCGTGACCTCTCAACTGTGATTCCTAGACGACTTTGACCTACCCTATCACACCCACGTATCAAGACATACATGTATGGCAAGTTTGGTAAAAATCGATCTAACGGTGTGGATTTGTATAAGGCACAAACGTACAGATTTCTCGAATCAAGACCTATCATTATTCTAAGTTTGATCAAAATCGGTCAAACGGTGTGGATTTGTATAAGTAATAAAGAAACAAACAAAATGACAGACAAACAGAGATATATGGGGGCGAGGTTAGCTCAGTGGTAGAGTACTGGACTAATAAGCAGGGGGCGAGGTTAGCTCAGTGGTAGAGTACTGGACTAATAAGCTGGAGGCCTGAGTTCAAATCTCGAGCAAGCACTAAAGATTTTTTCTTCTAATGTGTTCGTTCATGGGTTGAATTCGGCCTCCCTGACCGTCCCTAGTCCAACACAGCATTTAATTAATTTAAAAATGGGTACCTTTGTTGGTGCTAATGACTCTAGCAGTCGAAGCAGCTAAGAAGAAAATCAGGTAGCCAGAGCATAGTACTAACCACACTATCTCCCTAGTATGCCGTATGGTCATGAATCAGATACCTCTATAGTATCTGCCCCTCAGGGCCCTCGTGGCCTGTTACGGGGCTGATTTTATATATATATATATATATATATATATATATATATATATACACATACACAAATTTGAACCACCGTTATTTTCCTACTTCTCCAAGCAATCGTAATTTTCACCTACTTTCTTTGACATAATTTCATTTAATTTCCATCAGAAGACAGGGAGGGGAGGAGCGACTGTAAATCACACAGGTGTTCATCGTTTTGATGAAGGTTGGCTAGGGTTAATTGGGTTTGAATTAATCTGATTTTTTCAGTAAAAGAAGGAGAGTATATAGAAAACACATATGCATTATTTGTTGTATGTAATGCAGCTATCCGAGCGGAATTCTAGGAGGTGGAGGGAGTAATTTTCGTTACTTTAAGTTGCCTATACATTGTGCCGCCTAAAATTTCACTTTTTTTCAAGATGTCTTTGTAGTTGGTGCTTAGGTGTTTCAAACAATTTTCTTGGTTAACTATAGATAAGAACGTATTACTTTGCCGATACTAAGGCGGGTGCGTTAACTGGGTGTGTTCCGGGCTTCTGTGCCGCTGAGAGACTAGACGCTTGTAGGGCTTGAGAGAAAGAAGAGGCAAGTCGCAGTTTTTTTTTTTTTTTTTTTTTTTACGGCACATCTACATCTAGGTCATTAGCGCCGACATCCAGGGTGTAGCGAGGAATTTCACCAGCGAGCCGTGGGATGATAAAATTCCTGCCGGAGGTTGGGAATGGAACCCACCATCTCCCGCTTATGAATCCAAGGCGCTAGCCATTAGACCACGGGAGACCCCGCAAGTCGCAGTTATTCTCAATTCATTGTGTAGGCCTTGAGTTCCTTCCAGGAAGACTGTCTCCGCTTTTTTTTTTTTCTTTTTTATTCCCGCCCTTCAAAATTTATTAATATGTATATAAAGAGCTACAGGCCCAACGGATTGGAACCTAGAGCTGGGCTTAAAACTAAGACTTATTCTACGCACTGTGATTGAAATTTACTAATTGGGGACTTGATCCTACTTAGGCGTCGTTCACACTAGAGCGATATACGGTACACGATATATCGTAAGCGATATGTGATACGCGACAGACAAAATAGTTAAAATGTAAAGAGAGGGGATAATAAAGTTTCTCAGCAGCGCGATTGCATAACATGTCGCAAACGACATATCTTTCGAAGTGTCTCTTGTCGGTCTCTCCAGCGATTAGTTTCGTACGATATTCCGAGCTGCGAACATGTCAGGAAGAAGAGACTAAATTCTTTCATTAATTTAGTAAAAGCTCGTCTGTGCCTTATAGTAATTAGATCTTTTTTGTCTGGAGAAATAGCCTTCCTTGAAGTGTGCATATTTTTTCCCAAGGGTTCGTGTCACTAAACTTTTCAAAAAATATTTTTTTTTTCAGGACTCATTCGGTAAAACTCGCTGAATTTGCTTAATGTTGAGAAAGCTCTCGAGATACAATAGCCGAGCAAAGATTGTAGGGATGCACCCAGTATTTCCTTCAATTCCTACGCCCGAACCAGTAGAACATCAGCTTAACCTCAGCTCATATTTGCAACTGAAGGCCATTGACTCAGCCTAGAGTGTCTAATTCGAAACAATAAAAACTTATTTTAGCGCGGTTCCTCCATCCCTCTACATTTTAGCGCGGTTCCTCCCTCCCTTCATAGGAAGGAACCCCGCTTATAAGGTTGATCTCATGAAAAGATCCGGAAGTACCGACTAGAAAATTTCGCATTTCTGAACCCCTAGAGACCGAAAATGATGGTGGTTAAATTTTGTATATATATATATATATATATATATATGTATGTATATATGTATATTTGTCTGTTCGCTGTGTAGCTCCCAGACAAATGGTCCGATTTTGATGAAATTTGGTACAAAAATCTTTCATCTAATTTGAAAGGTCAAGTTCGTTAACCAGCAAAATCCGCCCACTGAAAGATGGCGTTTGAGGCAAACTTCGCGCAAAAAAAATCGTAACGCTTACGTTTTTGTGTTCATAAGCTTGTAAGTACTCGTTTTTTATGTTTCTAGGAAAACGAATGAAACCATTTCCATGGCGATAACTTTAACCGTTTTCGAGAAAATTGGGAAAATAGTTGTTGAATACCGTTTTTGGTTTGGGTACTTAGAATCATGGGATTCAGTTGAAACATATTTTGCATGTTTGAATTTCATCAAAACTAACATGTTAAACTTTTGGTTACGTTTGGAGTTAAGGAAGGGTTAGAATAAAATATTTTGTGAACAGACATGTAAAGTTTTGGGAACTTTGTATAATTTCATTAATATCTCGAACACGGTTGGGAAATCGTGATAAGTTGATAGAAATTATCTGAAAGCTTTATAAATTCTGTACAAAAAAGATGCTGAAACAATTTTTGATTAGGTGATGTCAATTGGAGAAATAAGTGCTTAAACTTTGAAGTAATTGATTTCGTTTATTCGAACGGTTATTTTTGTCTGTTTTTATTCCTTGTTATTTTTTAATTGCTTATAGTTGGGTAATGTATTTGACAATAAAACAGATTAGGTAAAATAAGAAAAATAATTCATTGTTAGAAATATAGCTTGCCAAGAGAAAGAGATTCGATGACGTCTTTTGAATATTTTCAATTGCCTTCATGCTGTTGGTTGTTGTTTTGTTTTGTTTTTTTACGGCGCATCGACAAATCTTGGCCATTAGCGCATCTTCATGCTGTTGGTTTTTTTATTTTAGTTTTCAATTGATTTTATTTGTAGAATTATTACTATAGTAAAAGAACACAGGAATATGTGAAAAATTTTGATATTTTCCAATTCCTTGAAACGTATGAAATGAAGTATCGGTAGAAGAGGATTCTAGGGTTCTGGCGGACACGACCAGGTAAAGCCATAAAACCCTTTGAACAAAGGCCGAGGAAAATATTATCCACAATGGTTACTTAACTGTCAACCTTGGTCTTCCTCTGCCTCCCGGCATTTCCATTGGTATGTAGTATCTTATTTCTTTGTAAAATTAATTAATGTTACTATTAGCTACTATAGTTTTCATTGGTATGTAGTTTCTTATTTCTTTGTAAAATCAATTAATGTTACTATTAGCACCTATTTACTTATATAAACTTCAGTAAAATAGCCTTTTTTTCTTCTTTTTCTGTTATGTTTCTATTGATTTTCATTCGACTCATTCTAAGAATTTAAGACGAAATTGTTCTTTTATAATACGTTAATTGTATTTATAGTTCTGTTACTTATCTCAATTATAAACTTTTTTTTTTGTTTCTGTATTAATCTCTGTTTTTCTGGTCATTTTAGCTGACGAAGGCTACCAATGAGTAGCCGAAACGTCCTAAATATAGATTTTTTAACAAAAATCTTATTGAGGTTTCTTTAGCCTTCCATCTTTACTTATCACCTCGACGGCTAACAATCTAATCTTCATGGGAAAAATATTATCTGTTTCTATTCTAAGCTTTTCAAATGACAATAGGGATATGAACAGGAACCGCGCTAAGATGATGCAGTTCCTGTGAGTCGGACTTTTTCTTGATGTTGTCAAGGATTTCCGCAAATGTAAAGTGTTTTTGTTTTTTTTTCATTACCCTGTTACTATAGGATAGGCATTTAAGGAGGAAGGTTCTAGAATTATTTTCGTTACTTTCCCTCGTGAGAACTAGGTGTTGAGCGAGGGTACTACAAGAGGTGAGCAGAAGTTTGTTAAGATGCTCCAGATAGGGGCATTAGTTTGGTGGAATTGGATGGTCTACTTTGGACTTGGATGGGGCTCACATTCCAAGCACGTTCTCTTTCACTCCCAGCTACTTCCGGCTTTTTTCCTAGATCTTTCCATTTCCTTTTTTTTTTTTCTCTTTCGTCGGGGAAAAACATTTACCCAAGACATCCTTGGAAGCAACGGGTTATAGCTGCTCCAAATCGTGTTCTTATCGACGATTATGGAAGTCAGTTATTTTTATCGTTATCTTCTTTGATGTCGATACTCAACACCTACCTGCCTGATGGGCAATCATTTATCGATAGATTTCTTAAATACTATCAATATTAAAAATTGTTCATTAATTAATTTGGTGAACAGATTCGTGAATGTGTTTCTGCAATATGTCGTCTTTGAGGGCGGATTCTTAACCATTTGATACCCAAAGTATTCAGACTGTCATCTCGTCCCAAGAAAGGGCCCTTGGAAGCTCTAACTATATCGGAGAATAAATCCTATTTGCTTCATTTGCAAATAAGTTTTATTGGGCTTATTATAGAGCCAAAGAGACATTTTTTTTATATTTAATAAAAATAAAAATAAAGAATGTAAATAAAAATAAATAAAATAAAGATTATAGAATCATAATTGATCATTTTATCACTAATGTATTCCATTATTCCTTTTTAAATTACTCAAATATGAGACCGTTTTAATCAAAACTTGTAATCTAAAATGTATACATTAATTATATTACTGTTCATTTTTTAGTTCATTGTACAATGATATAGTCTAAATGTAAAAACCAATATCTTGATAATAAATTTTTCCAAAATGTCATAATTAATTTATCAGATATGATGTGTTTTAATTTAAAATATGTATTATAAAAAGAATATTTAAATATTTATAAATGTATTTGCAAGCGGATTCATTGAAGTACATCCTTTTGTAATAGAATAGAAATATTCTATTACAAAAAATATTCTATCTTCTTTGTTATAAATAAAAATGTATAACAAAGAAGATTTTTATAAAAGGTGAAATATCGACGAAAATAATATCCAAAAACACAGGAAAGAAAACAAATGATAAACATAATTATGAAAGTAATAACGGATAAAAACTTTCAATAATTCCTTATTAAGAATTTCATAATTAAATTTAATAATGTAGGTGCTCTGGGATCCTGTAGAAAGCAATGTTTTTACAGGGAAAACAAAAAAAAAAAACGTTGGACCATATTATTTATTGGTGTAATTATTTCTAAAAAATAGATTTCCCCCCTATTTTTTTTTTTAATTTTATGGCAGAAATATGAATAAAATAAGATAAGGAGAGGCTTCAAGTCCATCCCACCCCTTTGAGCATACTAGGGTTAAGAGAGATGAAGAAGTTTGCTATTTGACCAGAAAGAGAGTCAGGTGTGTATAAAACCACATCATGGCGAAGGGATATTCACTTATCAGATGAAAGGCGAGTAGGAAGATAGAGGAAGGAGGAATACACAAGGAAATAGAATGAATATCTTACTTTTCTATCTGAATTATTCCAGAGCTCAATTTGTCAATGTCTTGAAAGGAATACTTTTTCTGATATCTCACAAGGATATGGTGGAGTAATGGAGGTCTCAAGTAGAGAAATATTAAAGCCAGAGGGCTTACGCAATGAGTAGAGACTCATTGGCGTATATAAGGGGGAGGGGCTGCTGCCCCCCCCCCGAAATCGGTAAAAATGTATCGGAAAAACCTTAAAAATAATTTAAATAACATCACATAGTTCAGAACAAATAATTTTTATTGGGTGTAATAACGTTTTAAAAACGTTGGTTAACTATTCCAAGTTCTAGATTGTTAGTATTCCATACCCCCCAAATTTTCTCAGCCCCCCCCAAAATTCTTCCAGCCCTGCCCGAAATTATTTTCTATATACGCCCATGCCTCTACTTCAGAAATATTTAACATCTCCGCTTGACTGTCGATTCTCTCAACGTTGCGAAACATCCTGATGCATAGTGGCAGTTTGTACCTTTGAAAAAATCGGTTTCACTTACTGAGTTCTTGATTGGTGGACCATCCTTCTAATAATTTTGAGTACTGACATAATAGGCTCAACGTGGTCCTGGTGTCCTATGACTATTTCATATTCTAGCATAATAGTAGGGACGAATATAATTACTAGAAAATCTTAAGCATAATTGATCTTTAATACTTATTCTATGAGGCTTAAAAGATATTTAAGGATGGACTATACTCAATCGTAAGCTTACTTCAAACTAATATGCTCCTTATTCTAGAACGTCCAGGATACTTCTGGTGGAGCCATTTCTGTGGAAAGAAAGGTGGTTTCAGACCTCTGAAGAGCGTCTTGGCACAGTACTGCAGACCAGCATAGATCTTGATATGACACCTGTGGGCAGGTGGCGTCTATTGATCTGTACTATGAACGGGACGGACCCGTTCCGATTGAAATCTTTGAAGCAATATACCTCAGGGTGCTTCTCCTTCGAGAACGATGCACCTGTTGATTGCTTTGAATATATGCAGGGGCAGCTAAGCGCGGCAAAGAACCTAGTTGAGTAAATAGGCCTTCTGTCTGGATTCTTTCAGTAGGCAGTTGGCATGTGGTTTTTGATGGGTGTCGGGGCTTGTGTAAAACGGGCAGTTCATTCTGGTAATGATTTTAAGCTTCTGGTCCTAGATCTCTAAGTCTGAGGGTAGTCTGCCTTCTTTCTTTCCCCGGAAGAAGCATGCAAAAGTATCCTTCATCCTTGGGTGATGTATATTCCTACATTGCCGAGTGCGTTGACAATGGATTCGTAGGCAGTATGTGACCGACCGATGCTTCCGAGCATGGAAGCTAGAGAAATTGACGCCGATCCCATGGAGGTAGGCATCTCTGGTGAAACCAGGAAGAGCATTCTCACCGTATAACATAGGTTATAACGGAACATCCGAAACCACCGATTGGTTTGGAATCGGTTCACATGAATAGACCTCATATCCGAAACCACCAATTACTTGACGATCAGTTCAGATTAATAGACTTGACACCCAAGAATACCGATGATATGTTAGCGATCCGTTTACACAATTGGTTTTACATTCCAAACCACCGATGAATGGTGGTTCATGACCTTGACATCATACGGACACCCTAATGACAGTATATCTGTCCTAGTCCCAGCTGCTAGCTCCAATGGTATGCTGAAATGAATTTGTAAATATATAATGATGCTACCCCTCGGGAGTGACATGTATCCACGTAGCTAAAATAGGGCTCAAACAGGCTTATCCTTATCAGAGAAGCAACAATTTAAAATTAAAGTGACGAGGACAATGAAAAAACAGCTAAAAGTGCCGGGAGCAACCGCACTCTATCCTATCATAACGGATTTCCCTGAGACGTTCCCCCGTATATTCTGGTTACCGCGCGTTAGCAAGGGTTAAACGCATTATTGAAACCCTTAGTTCTCAAAATGACTGAAACTTCAAATAAATGACCGTTCCGACTTGCACATTCTATAATTCTGGAGGGAATCTAAAAAAAGTAGTAACACAAAATAGTAATAAAATATATTTTTATCTCAGTAAAAATTAATTTTTTTATGTGGCAGCTGAAAAAATTTGGTTCTAACAAGTGTTTTTTTCTACTGTCATTAATCTAAGAATATTCCTATTGAACCTGTTTTTTTTTTTTTAGAGATTGTTTATTTATCTTTTTGTTCTATGGCACATTAAAGGTAGGATTAAAAACTCATTATTAATAAAATATTTCTTTGTTTGTTACTGAGAAATCTATTTCCAGTAGTTGTTTTTTTTTTCAAAGCTGTAGACAGAAATTATGTGGGAAGATTTTAATTTAAAATTTTTTATTGTCTGCATGGTGATAATACTGGTACTTGCTTCCTTTGTTTCTCTACCTTAAAACAGAATATAGCTTTTCCTAAGTAGTTGTTCTGTGTTCAAGTTCGCATAAAACTGATTTTTTTTTTCTACAACGTTTAAACTTCTATTGTATTAGCACCAAGCTATCTGAAAGCTGCAACGATTATGTCAATACCAGGGACGGGTCTATGTTTATGTCAATACCAGGGACGGGTCTATGTTTATGTCAATACCAGGGACGGGTCTATGTTTATGTCAATACCAGGGACGGGTCTATGTTTATGTCAATACCAGGGACGGGTCTATGTTTATGTCAATACCAGGGACGGGTCTATGTTTATGTCAATACCAGGGACGGGTCTATGTTTATGTCAATACCAGGGACGGGTCTATGTTTATGTCAATACCTGGGGTTACGTGATTTTCTCTGGCTAGTACTAATCACGCCAGATGAGCCGACGGAAACCGGTATATACCTATGCTATTTTATTATGGATACAGTATACATACTACAATAGACCAAACAGTAAATATATTCTGCATTAGAATATTTTGGGCGCCAAATGTGGTTTTTAATAATTTACTATTATTTGTAGTGAAGGTTATCGTGCCGAGAAATTCGATTTGTTTAACCATTTGGACCAACAATTGGAGATCTGCTTTCCAATCGTTGGTTTATTTATTATAAAGTTTATGCAATATTTCGTTGGAAGCATACATCCTCTAAATATTATATACATATGTATATATCGTCCCTGCCATGTCAAACTATCGAATACGCAAAATCTGGTTTTCAGATTCGAGACTTTGCTCTTAGATTGTGGACAATACGGCTTGTAGTAAATATTTGTAACTCTAAATCATTTATTTAAATTTTAACGACCATTTAATATTAACTACGATTTTTCTGACGGGTTATCTATAGGTTACCACCCTTTTCTAGCCAATATTCGGCTAATCCCTTTTCTTTTTTCGAAAGAAAAGCCACCACCCTTAGTGGGGATCGAACCCACGACCTTTGGCACGGAGTGTTAAGTGCTCAAGCCTTAACACTCACGGCCTCCGGGTCTCCTCTAACTCATTTAAATAGCCACTTATGCCTTAAATAAAGCATCGAATTATACGATTTTTCAATGGATTATTACCTTGTCAATGGATAGAATTTGTTCGGTCCTATTTTTCTCCGATTTGCATACTCGATGGTTTGACATGGTAGGGACGATACATAAATATATATATATATATATATATATATATATATATATATATATATATATATATGCCAGCCGTTACCCGGCGTGCCATGCTACACCTACTTTCTGCATATAGAAAAGCCTAAATAAATTAGAAACCAAATAAGTATTATTAAAATCTAATAACACGAATCTGTAACTGTAATGAACCCGTGGCCTCCCAACTGTGAGTCCTAGACGACTTTGACCTAACCTATAACACCCCCCGTATCAAGACATACATGTATACCAAGTTTCGTAAAAATTGGTCTAACGGTGTGGATTTGTATAAGGGACAAACATACAGACAGACAGCTGGTAGACGTTTTTGACTTAGCCTACGACACTCCCCAGATTAAGATCTACATGTGCACCGAGTTTAGTCAAAATCGGACGACCGGTGTGGATTTGTATAAGGGACAAACATACAGACAGACAGCTGGTAGATTTTTTTGACCTAGCCTAGGAGATTTCTCGTATCAAGACCTACCATTATTCCAAGTTTAGTCAAAATCGGTCAAACGGTGTAGATTTGTATAAGGAACAAACAAACAGAAAAACAGACAGACACGTGAATTTTATATATAAAGATATATATATATATATATATATATATATATATATATAAATATATATATAGACACACGCAGGGTGGCCCCAAAGTGGTGAGTGGTGTTGAAGCCTGAAGTTATTTATAGAAAATTCGATCTGACCAAAAATGTTGTCACATCTAGTCTTGCACATCTAGTCCTCCGTTACAGAAGCAGACTGTAAAATATGTAATAATTGAGTCATTAACCATACAATTTCATTCAAAAAAAAAAAAAGATGAAATTTCCTCCCCAAATTAAATAATATCAAATTTACAAGCACATTATCTGAAGATTATAATGTATATATATAAAAAAATAATGCAAAATCATAAAGAAAGAAAGAAAGAACACTTTATTAAAAATTAAAGTGAGGCTGCCCATATTAATGGGGTTGCTAAACCACACAGATCAACCATCAGTCTTGGGATAAATGTTTTTATGAATTATTTGGGTTTAATTTTAGCACTAGGATCCAGGTTTAATCTTTAACACTATGTGGTTTAATCCAAAGAGTCGGTTACTTCTGGGAAATCGGGAGTTTTAATATTGATGCCTTTGTACACATGACTCTGCTCCTTAGTGATTGTGCTATTTGCTTGTGATTCTTCATTGTTTCTAACCGTAAATTGGAAACAAAAATGTAATATAAAATACAAAACTATTGAAGACTTAATAAGCTGTTACCAACTACCTACAAAAATGTTCCTATAGATAGATAGATAGATATACTCAGGGCCCCTATCTTATTTTTGAGGGGAAAGCAACTCGACCTAAAAGATTTATTGTGCCCCTGACTCTCTGCTGGGTCACTTATAGCAGCCCTGCGTCTCTGACAAACCCTCTGATCTTCTGAGGTGTGAGCTCAGAGTCACTTCCTGGGTCAGTTATTCTAACAGATCCTAGGTACCTAAAGCGCCTGCGTGAGAGTACCGTGCAATCACATATTATGTGTGCGGGTGTTTCCTCCTCTATCCCACATAACCTACATAGAGAGGTTGTAGCCAGGCCCATATTGTATAGTTTATTCATCTTAGCATGACCTGTGTAAAGAGCCACAGTCTCCTTCATAGCTTTCCTATGTAGGGACAGAAGCATCTTTGTTCGTTTCCTGTCAATTTGGTTTAGGAAACGCTTTGACTGTCTTTGCGTTTGGACTCTTTGCCAAACGCCTAGATGTTGTAGCCTCGCCCAGTCATCAATTATACCTTTTGCTAGGGTTAGCTATAGAAATGTTCCTATCAACAAGGGTCCTGAATTGCATTCTGGAGGAGCTTGCTAAAACTAAGTTTTTCAGACTCCAAATCCCGGTAACTTCTCAACATACGGTGTTAGAGGAAAAATATACAAATAAATGGTGTAGGCCACTAAATTATGCATATATTGTTACCAAGGAATCTAATCCTTGCATCACAGTATCTGGAGATTCGTTTGGTCTATCTTTAAGAATTAGCGTTTATCAAGGCTCCATATGGTGATTCAATTACACTAACGTTCTACTTGCAGCGTGTAAAAATGTGTAGAAGTTATCGGCACTTAAAGTTCGAAAAACGCGATTTTAAAACTCCAGCGGCTCACAGATGCATGAAAGTACGTAAGGACAAACAATATCTAGACACCGTAAAGAAGGCCGTAAGGCCTCTCGGCCTCCCTGACCGTCCCTAGGCCAACCCAGTCTTTAATTAATTTAATAGTCGAAGCAGCCAAGGGGAAAATAAGGCGGCCGGAGCATAGTACTGAAAGTGTGCCGGATCGGATATCTCTACATTACCTGCCCCTCACGGCCCTCGTGGCCTGTTACGGGACTGATTTTTGATATATATATATATATATATATATATATATATATATATATATATATAGAGAGAGAGAGAGAGAGAGAGAGAGAGAGAGAGAGAGAGAGAGAGAGAGAGAGATAAATAGTCTTTATTAATCAACAAAACACAACATAAGAAATTGTAACAAATTATACAAGAGTACCTATATAAGTATATACTATACAAAAAGGAATTACTATAATCCTACTTAGGACTCTAAAGACTAATACTCTTGGCTAACTGCCATCAGAGGGAGGTAACACTTAACATTATAATAGTCTTAATATATGATAAAAACAAACTTCAAAACAGGCAAAAAAAAAAAAAAAAAAAAAAAAAACATGATAGAGGATTTATTTTAAAAAACTTATATTACAGCTACTGACTTAACTAAAAAACATTATAAAAGTAATCTATGTAATTTAACAACATTTTAATATAATTATACATACATCACAATAAGCCACGTTAATTAACAAGGAACAAATAATTTATATTTTCACCCTAATTTACACACACACACCTATTACTTATTCACAATTATACTCCTCCTGTTCCATGCTTCCCTACCAAAGCCTGCAATATTCTCCCAGTTGCGCCCATTTAAAAAACCACAAACTTCCCCAAATGAGAGATATTCCACACCCAACCACTTCAAACTAATTTCTTTTAGCTGCCTACATGAACCTATGAAGTGGTATATATCTTCTTGAGCCGGGCAATTGCAAAGAGGACAATAGCTAGTTGGAATAGAGTAGCGGTGGTAACTTAGCTTCAACAATTATCCTTTTAACTTTATCAACCACATTATTTTAGATGTTGAATATTTATCATGAAAATGTCCATTAGGCTGATTAATTTCGTGGTTTAAGTGTTTGTAAATTACGGTAGTGCTTGACTCCTTTGCTGCCAAAATATTGCTGTCCCTAAAATGACTTAAAGCTGCTGCCCTAATGTTTTTAAATATCATTGCCCAATTCTGCATATCTGATTTCACGTTTATGTGATATCTATTCATCATGTTTATAATGTCCTTGTAATAATATAACCCTTTCTTTACTATTTCTGTTAATAATATTTTCGGATACCTATAATTCAGTAGATCTACGAGCTTAAGTAAATAATTGTGGTGGACTTTTAAAGTATGGATATAGATTAAATTTAGAGGAGATTCGTTATATATCACATAATTTGGCGTGTTTCTGGGAAGTTTTAATACCTTTTTAATAAAAAAAGTAAGTAATTTTTCCACCTTTTTGTACTGAACCCCACCCCAAACCTGCGCTGCGTAACACATCACCGCTCGACTTACTGTGTTAAACACTTTAAGCTTTGAGGATATCGGGATATTACTATTCCTGATCAAACTTTCCCATACAGAGTTGAGACCACTTTTAGCAACAGAAAGTTTTTCTGAAAAATGTTTCTCCAGAGATAACTGAGGAGTCACAACTATGCCCAAGTACTTGTAATGACTAGTTACTTCAATTATATGACCTTCCAAGAACCATTTTTCATTTTTTTCCAGTCTACCACCATTTTTGAAGACCATTATCTTTGACTTCAATAAGTTTATTTCCAAACCCCATAGTTTGCAGTACTTTGAAAAACTGTTGATCATCAATTGCATTGATGCTGCACAAGATGCGAGTAGAATTATATCGTCGGCGTACGCCAACAGTTTTATTTTTTCCCCATCTTTTACTACCACTCCTCCATCTAAACAGTCTTCTACATCGTTTAAATATAGGGAAAATAATAAAGGGCTGAGCAGATTTCCCTGCTTCACACCCATGCTAGTTTCGAAGGAACTCGATAGGGAATTATTGAAACAAATTTGTGAATGAGTGTCAGTGAGTAAATTTTGAATAACCTTAATAATTTTAGAAGAAATCCCCAAACTGTACAATTTACAAATTAAGGCTCTTCTGTCTATCCTGTCGAATGCTGCTTTTAAATCAACAAAAAATCCATATAATTTATTTATATGGCCTTTTGTGCTGAGATGAAGTTTAACAATGCTAAAAAGTGTAAAGATGTTATCGATTGTAGAGTAAGAAGAGCGGAACCCCGCTTGGAATTCTTTAAGTATTTTATTATCAATTGTCCACTGAGTTAGTCGATGGAGTATCAGACCTGAGAAGATTTTACAAATTGTATTTTCGCAGGATATAGCTCTATAATTTGCAGGAATTGTAGAGTCACCTTTTTTAAATAATGGAAAGATAACAGCTTCCTTAAATGATTTTGGAAACTCCCCTGTACAAAATAAATTATTATATACCACAAGTAGACAATCAAGAAACCTAGGAGGGGCAAATTTATAAAATTCGTATGGTATTCCATCATTACCAGGAGTTTTACCACATTTTGACTTAGAGATGACTGCCTGAAGCTCTGATAAAGTAAAATCTTGATCCAAATATTGAACATAGATTTGTGGTTCGACAAACTGAAGGGGATTGCTAAGCTTTGGAGGATTATAGAGTTCTTTAAAGTGATTAACCCATTCGATCCCGGAGATGTTATTTCTTATATTCAATGCCTTCGTCTTAAATACCTTTACGAATCTCCAAAAATCACTGGCATCTCTAACAAGCTGAAGCTTTTCAGTTATGTTTTTGTAATAATCTATTTTCATTATTGAGCAATAATTTTTATATTCCTTTCTTGCTTCTACATATTTTACTCTATCGATATCCGAGTTGGATCGCCTATAGTTAGAAAGTAAATTAAATTAGAGTTTCCGCCTTTTATTGCACTGATTATTAAACCAAATCTGATTGTAATTTTTAGTTCTAAAAGTGTTTTGAGGTTTCACCGAGGAGTTAATTATTATTCTAACCAAAAGCTCTATGGATAATGCATCTTCATGGATTGGTTTTTCATTGAGAAATTTTTCCACTTCCAGCTGATATTGTTTTTCCTTTTGTCTCTTCCAATTTAACCTTTTGAAAGTATTTTTACCATTACACGAATTCCTTACTTCTGCGGAGCTTCTAAAGAAACATATTAAAGGCTGATGATCTGAGAAAGTTTGATTATCTACTTTAAAATCAGTTACAATTGGCAAAGATTCCCGTGATATGCATCCGAAATCTATGACAGAGGAACCCTGTTCTCCTATAAATGTAATTGCTCCCTCTCAAACTATATATATATGTATATATATATATATATATATATATATATATATATATATATATATATATATACTAGCAGTTACCCAGTGTGCCACCTACTTTCTGTCTATGACTCCCCCCGTATCAAGATCTACTTCATACCTAGTTGTCTATACCCAGTTACGAAAATCGATCAAACGATGTGAATTTGTTTTAGTTCATAATGATATCGGCAGAGGCCAGCACAAGAGCACTTCATCTAACAGCCGACATAGGTCAGTAGCAGAGCCTGCTGTCGATTCAAAATGGCCATCACAATCTGAATGGTTCAGTGTAGCCAATTTTTCTTGAACAAAACTTTTGACCTTTTGACCAAATTTTGAAATTTGACTATTTTGACCTAGCCTAGGTGATTTCTCATATCAAGACCTACCTGTGTGCCAAGTTTGGTCAAAATCGGTCAAACGGTGTAGATTTGTATAAGGACCAAACAAACAAAAAACAGACAGATATTATTTATATGTGTATATATATATATATATATATATATATATATATATATATATATATATATAATGATTAAATGGCGTGAGCTCTAGGTTTAGTAAAAACGGCTTTGCATACTGTCCCTATAAATAAAAATATATATGGAAAACTGTCCCTGGTTCGTGAATAAAGCCATGGCGCATACAGGGGTGGAAGCTCCAGGGAATTGAGAGAAGCCAAGGGGAGGAAGATTAGTTTGAAATTCAAATTACTTTCAACTCAAGCTATCCCCCCCCCCCGATCGGAAAAATTTATTAAATACTTGAGAATCTATCGAACCTCCCTTAAAAAAAAAAAAAATACTTTGTCATTTATTCCTACAGAGGTTGTAAGATACAAAAAATGTATATATATATATATATATATATATATATATATATATATATATACATTTTATATATGTATAAAAGTCCAGTTTAGTCCAGCGCGGCGGCGGCGCGCTGGACTAAATTGGCCGGCGGCGCGGCGTGGGCTATTTTTTTAACTCCCAAGGGAGATGTTAAAATTTTAATCACAGTATATATATGTGTGTATATATATATATATATATATATATATATATATATATATATATATATTTATAAATGGTCAAAATGGTCAAATGGACAAATGGCTTAAAAATGGTCAGATTTTGAAGAACTTTGGCACAATAATCGTCTAATTTGAAACGTCAAATTCGTTCACCAGTAGAATCCGTCCTCCGGTGGGTTTTGGTACGAAATTCGCGCGAAAAAAATCGTAGCGCATTCGCACGTTTTCGGGTTTATATTCTTGCAGATACTCGCGTAATATATTCCTTAACATACGATAACAAACGAAACCGTTTTTAAGGCGATATCTGCAACAGTTTTGAGATAAGTGGAACAAATGTTTATGTAGCTCATTTTCGGTTTGGGTACATTAAAACGTGGGATTCCTACGTCTTTGGAATTAATCTAAACTAAGATGTTGATTACAATTGAAGTTAAGGAAGTATTCGAAAAACAAATTTTATTAGTAGACATGAAAAATTTTCGGATCTTCGTATTTTGTAGTAAATATCTTTAAATAGGTTGGGAAGGTTCCCATTCGAAAGCTTACTAATGTCTCTACATAAATGGTTATTAAGTAATTTATATTGACTGGGTGATGTCAATCGGAGAAATAACGGCTTAAAACTTCTAAAGCGTTTGCTTTGTTCTTTTAAACGGGGTTTTGTTTTTGCTTAACTCGGTTGTTTTAAATTGCAATTATCAGAAAAAGTAGGGTCTCCTCGTGGTCTAGTGGCTAGCGCCTTAGATTTATAAGCGGTAGATTGTGGGTTCGAAGTTTCCTGTTGTGGCACCTTAAACTTCCTTTTGTTTGAGATTTTAATTTATATATTTTTTAGAAAAATCAAACCCTCTCCAAAAACTGTATGTATTCCTTTACTAATAGCTTCCTGATCAGACGCAGGAACAGGATACAGTCCCCTAGTGGTAGATAGCGCTCCTCACGGCGGCTTTGGGAACCTACGTCTGGTGGGCGAATTCTAATGAAACAGAGTTTAAATTAAAACCTCCTTTCTAATAGACCGATTCATTTCATTTTTACAACACTTCTTTCTCATGAGGTACCCACGACATATTCCGCGTTTCGTTACAATACAGCAGAAATTACGACCGGTATGAGTATATTAGTACTTTAGGTCCGGAGTAAACCCCCCTCCTTATAAACCGATTTAGTTTATTTTTACAACGTATTTCTCTCTTTAGATCAACATAACGAATACCGAGTTTCGTTGAAATATAACAAAAACTACGGCTGTGATGGTCAAATTAATGTTTTGGGTCTGGGGTAGACCCCTCGTCCCGGTGGACCGATTTTGGTGGTTAACGAACTCGTTCAATCGTTTGCTAATTGAACGCTATATACCATGTTTCGTGAAGAAAGAACAAAAACAAAATACATACATGTGCTAAAAGTTAAAAAATATCGATAGCTACTATCGTTAGTCATGAACTATCCATATATCGACAGTAACTATCGACTATTGCCCATCCATACCCTCAATCGGCGGGCCGACTGAATAGGCTCGGCGGCGGCGGCGCCGCTAAAACCCGGCGTGGCGTAGCGGCGCCGGCGCGGCGCGCATGTCTAATATATATATATATATATTAATTCTGGTGAATGATGACCCGATATATATTTTTTCACTTTTTCTTGTTTCTTTTTCTGGCAGGGGTTCGATAAAGTAGTACACACTTTTTTCACTTTAACTACTTTATTTTGTATGTTTCGCCCGACATGTTTCGTGCCTTTTCGCACCTCTTCAGGGGCTTTCCTTATCAGGAAGTCCTCTCGTCGTGCTTGAGTCAAGCTCGTTTCACCCTGTTACTACAATATTTGTTTAGAAAAAGTAAATAATTGTTTGAACATGGGTCCTTTTGGAACTTTATACTGGACAAGGGTCGCTTTGGAACGGTATGAAATGGACAAGATGCATTTGGATTTCGTAGAATGATTTATTATTTTTTATAAAATATGAATCTTGTCATTTGCCAAATTATCATTACTCTTATAATTCTATTTACAACTGAAGATTATTAAAATATATTAAAAAATGTGGATTTAGTATATGAGCCACCGAAGCAGGTTCGAAAACATTACAGAATGTTTTAGGAGACTACGACCAGACAATCAAAGAACTGCTCACTTACATTAGACAAACCGACATATACAGATACATATAAAAGGCCGCACTGTCATTGAACCAGTAGGGTGGGGCAGGATAATTAAAAGTAAACAAATATAGTTTTTGATGCTACGAGAGAAAGTTTTAAGTTACTTCTTTCATTCTGAACAATAAAGACGGTTTGTTTTTGACTGGTTGCAATTGGGAAATCTTGGTAGGTGTTACTTCTTTCATTCTGAATAATAAAGACGGTTTATTTTTGAATGGTTGCAATTGGGAAATCTTGGTAGGTGTTACTTCTTTCATTCTGAATAATAAAGACGGTTTATTTTTGACTGGTTGCAATTGGGAAATCTTGGTAGGTGTTACTTCTTTCATTCTGAACAATAAAGACGGTTTATTTTTGAATGGTTGCAATTGGGAAGTCTTGGTAGCTGTTTGATACGTATTTAGTTTTTCTAACAATATTTGTTTCCATGTTGCTGGAGCACTCACCTTTTCACGCTCTTTCCCTTTCGCACAAGGAGTAACAGATACATACAGTCTTTCAAGTTTTTTAACTCTTTACTCGTCATGCTTGACAATATAAGTTATTAGAATAACACTCTAATAACTTTTCAAATGATTATCAATAAACAATGAGAATAAAATACAGCAAACTACGGTCGAACACACAATCGCCCGCAGCATAATTCAATAACACAATACAATGTAACTACCACGTCAACATTTTCTGGCGTTCGTATAATCGTACAAAATACCATCTATGTTATCGTAAAAATTGTTTTTTACAAAACAGGGGCCATCCATCGAAATGGACGAGGATGGCTTTGGAATTGTCTTTCTATAGTGCTTGCAACATTGGACTAGAAACCCTTCTTTCCTGTTAAAACATACCAAGCAATGGACGAGGATGGCTTTGGAATTGTCTTTCTATAGTGCTTGCAACATTGGACTAGAAACATGGTCGTCCATGTTATAATTCACCTAAAGGACATGGAAGGTTTTGTTTCTTTGCAGAATTAATAGATGTTTTTCATTAGGCAATAGTCTTTTTGAAGCATTAATATGTTATTCACTAGAAAAGGACGCGAAAAGCTTAATCCAGTGCTTCCAAAATCTCATTTTCGAAATTTTGTTGACATGGTCCTTTTGGAAAAGGATGACTCCAAATTTATATATATATATATATATATATATATATATATATATATATATATATATATATATATATATATTTGACCGCTGTTTTTTTGTGATCTATAGATAATGAAACGTGAAAATCGCCGGTTCCGGATTATCGGGTGGGCGTTATACGGAGGGACGGGCTGAAATAGTGGTTTTCGCTTAACGTAGAGCAAATGAATTTCATTTCAAAGACATTGAAGGAATTGTCTGAGTTGATCGTGAAGATTAGATAGTTAGCCGTCGAGGTGATAAGCAAAGATGGAATAGTTGGGATTCGGCTAAAAAAAACACAGAAAAAAAATTGATGAGTAAGGTAAGTAACAGATCTATAAATACAATTTAACTTAATATAAAAGTTCAATAGAAACATAAAAAAAAGAAAGAAAAAGAGCCTATTTTATTGAAGTTTATACAGGTAAATAGGTTGCTAATAATAATATTAATTAATTTCTTACAAAGAAATAAGATACTGCATACCAATGAAAGTGCCGGGAGGCAGAGGAAGACATTCATTGGTATGTAGTATCTTATTTCTTACAAAGAAATAAGATACTACATACCAATGAAAGTGCCGGGAGGCAGAGGAAGACATTCATTGGTATGTAGGATCTTATTTCTTACAAAGAAATAAGATACTACATACCAATGAAAGTGCCGGGAGGCGAGGGAGACATTCATTGGTATGTAGTATCTTATTTCTTACAAAGAAATAACATACTACATACCAATGAAAGTGCCGGGAGGCAGAGGAAGACATTCATTGGTATGTAGGATGTTATTTCTTACAAAGAAATAAGATACTACATACCAATGAAAGTGCCGGGAGGCAGAGGAAGACTTTCATTGGTATGTAGTATCTTATTTCTTACAAAGAAATAAGATACTACATACCAATGAAAGTGCCGGGAGGCAGAGGAAGACATTCATTGGTATGTAGTATCTTATTTCTTACAAAGAAATAAGATACTACATACCAATGAAAGTGCCGGGAGGCAGAGGAAGACATTCATTGGTATGTAGTATCTTATTTCTTACAAAGAAATAAGATACTACATACCAATGAAAGTGCCGGGAGGCAGAGGAAGACATTCATTGGTATGTAGTATCTTATTTATTTGTTAAAATTAATTAATATTATTATTAGCACCTACTTACCTTGTCTATTGAACTTTTATATAAAGTTGAATTTTATTTATAGATCTGTTACTTACCTTACTCATCAATTTTTTTTCTGTGTATTAATTTCTGGGCTTTTTTTCTTTTCTTGTCATTTTAGCTGACGAAGGCTCCCAAAGAGTAGCCGAATCGTCCGAAATATAGATTTTTTTACAAAAATCGTATTGAGGTTTTTTTTAGCCGAATCCCAACTATTCCATCTTTGCTTATATAAGATAATATTTATTTCGTCTATATCTATTCGGCTTCGAATTGGGATAAAAATCAAATACGCACATTAATTAAGGGAGATTTGGAGGATTAATTCGAAGCGTTAATTAGTTCGTGTTGGGAATTGATAATGAGGAAACCGAACTAGAATCAGGAGTGGGGGGGGGGTTATTTAGGGAGATAATTATTCAGAATTATTTGGATTATGAAATCACAATCGATAAGAGATTATCGTCATGCCATTAACTTCTATATAGATATTAAATCACCATCGATAAGAGATTATCGTCATGCCATTAACTTCTATATAGATATTAAATCACCATCGATAAGAGATTATCGTCATGCCATTAACTTCTATATAGATATTAAATCACCATCGATAAGAGATTATCGTCATGCCATTAACTACTATATAGATATTGTTGAAAGGTTCTTGAAAAGGCATTATTTTTTATGTCCCCAATCTTGGACTTTATTTATGCGGATTTAGAGCTAGCAACTGGGCGATTAGCCCTATAAACACGTAGAGTGCAAACAAAATAAAATATCTAGAACATCAAAAATAAAACATTTAAATAAAAAATGAAATAACTGAATCTATCAACATTAATGCTATATAAGACAAAAAAAGAAAGGCAAAAAGAGAAAAATAAAATAATGAAAATACCAAACATAAAGGTCAACTATAAAATAATAAACAGGTAAGTAATAAATTATTTTTAATAAACTAAATATGCGATCTTTAGTATAATATTGTATATTGGTATGATTATATGTATAATTAATTGTACAACTGGATATCTATGTATAATTTTATACTGTGATTGAACGTATAAGGAGGTTATTGAATATAACGACGATTCTGATTAATAAATAAATCAAATAAAAAAAAAAATATAATTTTAAACATGATCCTTTAGTTTCATTAAATATTTTTCCCAAAAGCATAGTATATGTACGTATATATACATACACATATATATATATATATATATATATATATATATATATATACATATATATATATATTACCGGCAAAGTATAAAATCAGGCAATGTATAGGATACCTAGGCATTATATACAGTGCCTAAATCCAGCTGGCAATTTATTAAATTTAGCGTATTTCATACTTAGCCTATCATTTATATAGAATGCCTACTGTGCTTTAGGCGAAGTATGAAAGAGAGGATTTATAGCTTGTAGGCTTGCTGGCGTAGTGTTCATGCAAGACTAAGTAAAAATTTTGAATTTTCTAAAAGATCAAAGAAAATGCAATTCTAAGTGTGACAATTCTCCGCCCTGCTGCAACAGTTAGCTCTAAATATGTAATTAACAATCTCACTATACTTAACTTTATGAAATAAATGGTTTATCGTACTAAAAGAAATAGTTTTTAAACAATTTTTAGATTTATTCACATTACCTAGGTAAAGTGAGAAAACTCAAAACCTTTTTAATTTCATACAATGCCAAATAAGCAACAGGCATTCTATAGAGTACCTGGGAATGAATGAATGAATAAGGATGTTTATTTTACAACAAAAAAAAAAAAGAAGAAAATTACAAACATAATATATGACAATGGTTCCAATTATTTTAAATATGAATGTTTAAAGATAATTAACAAATAAATAATTTACAAACAGAAAATGTGTGTATTTCAATAGTTTTAAACATGAATATAAACTATTTATAAACATTAACAATTTTCCTTTCTGCATAAATCCATCACAAAAAATAATTATTATTACGAAATAAGAGAAAAAAAAAAATCAAAATAAACAATACCAACAAAAAATAAGTAAGAAGTGTCATCGATAAGTGATTAAAACACATCTTTAGATGAAGACCGTCATGCCGAAGTCTGTCCAATGTCTAGAATACCTAGGTATTCTATAGAATGCCTAGGTATTCTATAGAATGACTGGCTTCTATGCTTTGCCGGTAACATATACAATACATATTATAAGGAGGATAGTAAAATTGAAATTTACAGTTCAAATAATGTAAATTAAACTAACATAAGATGAAATGAGGATATCTAGAATCATTTCGCTATGATTTCATCACAAGTGTTATATGTTTATTTGTTGCAGACTTACAACCTTGACGCGCAGATCGGCGAGTCCTCTGCATGTGCGACTGCGTTGCTGTCCGGTGTGAAAGCTAACTTCGAAACGGTTGGACTAGACATCAACGGAAGGTTTGGGAACTGTGCCTCCTCGCTCAAGTCGAAGGTTGACTCTCTTGTGGACTGGGCTCAGCAGGACGGTAAGCACTGTATATGCATTAGTTTTTTTTTTTTTTGTTACTGCGCTTATAGATCCAGGACATTACGCCGACTATGAATAGGTCTCCACGCATCCTAATCGTTAAGGATAGATAGATAGATAGATAGATAGATAGATAAAAAGCTGTATTTAAGTTTTAACTTTTTACAGGGAGGCCACTTAATCTGCTTAAAATAATATAACTTTACATAAAAATTATAAAATATAATACTAGTTTTATAATGAAAAGTTTATACCTAAATAAAAAGAACAGAAGAAGAGAGAAAAACAAATATGTACATATATATAATAATAATAAATAAATAATAATAATAAATAATAATAATAAGTCACACAAATTAAAATTAAAATAATTCAGTTTTGCACATTCAGTCCTACATTAAAGAAACAGCCACAAAAAATTAATCGAATCTGATAAAAGCACGGATTCTGAGGGCATATAAAACGTAGGCGCAGAGGTTGTTGAGCTTCTCACGGTCTCTTACATCCAGTAATGCAACAAGCCTGTCTTCAGTGGTGTCGTCTGCTTGGAAATAGCTGCAGATGTAGTGGCGTCTAGCTTCCGTGTACATCGGACACCTGAGTAGGAAGTGACCAATATCCTCCTCTTCGTACAGGTTGCATATTGAGCATATCTCGTCACATTTAATCTTGTACAAGATTCCATTAGTAAATATTCTCAGCTCCAACCTTCCGGCTAGTCTCAGCTGAGACAAGATTCGAGCTTTGTAGAAAGTAGTTCTGAGTTGGACGTATTTATCTACACCCCAAAATGTCTTTAGCCTTCGGTAGATTGGACTGAAGGAGGATACACACATCTTCTCTATATCTGCTTGGACGTGTCTATCAAGATATGCTTTGACCAGATATCCTTCTTTTTCTCTCAGAGCTGCGCTGTCCTGTCTCAGGAATAATTCCTCTTCCCCTACAAGCTGGAACTGCTCTCGTGCCTGACTCACCCAGTTATATTGACTTGAATTATGGGATGAGCTGTCAAGTTGTAACAGCCTATCATAGCACTTTTTTGGTATCCTATTGCTCGGCATTTCTAGAAGTTTGATAAGCCATTTCAGCATTAGCCCAAAAACTTTAGCTTTCAGCGTTTCTCGTCCACATTCCAATCTTAACAAGTAGCCTGGAGTGTTTCGAGGGAGAAGTAGCAGACTCTTCAGGAATTGCTCATGGAATCTCTCGAGAAGTTGCAAGTACCTCAAGCCCCATACCTGACTACTGTATAACACTACTGAACCACATAGTGCATCAAATAGCTTCATCCTCGATTCCCACTGTTGGCATTTAGTTCTCGACAATATTTGAGTCGTACAAGCTATGGCTGATCTTCCCTTCTTGCACATGTCCTTTGCCGTCTTATGAAAAATGCCTGAACTGTAAAACGGAACTCCCAAATACGTATACGCCTTATCAACTGGGACTCGTTCCTTTCCAAGAAAGAATTGCAGATCCTTGAGTCGCCCGCTCTTTCTGAACGCCACCACCCTAGTTTTTCCTATGTTGACTTTAAGCTGATTGTTCTGGCAGTATTTGTCAAGAAGTTGAAGCTTTCTTCTTACAGCTTGCGGAGTATCCGAGAGCAGCACAACATCATCGGCGTAGAGTAGCGTCATTAAATCCGTAGTTGCATTGACACTAATCCCGGATTCATGTCCTTCCCTAATAAACTTGTCGAGGTCATTAATAAAAATTGAAAAGAGGGAAGGAGAAAGGCTATCTCCTTGCATCACACCAGTTGTAACTTGTACGGGATGTTTGAGAGTTGAGCTTTGAATTTCGCTGATATGTGCATGTGAGTAAAAGTCTGCTATAAGGGCTATGGTTTTCCTACTCACACCAAAGTTATAAAGCTTATGAAAGAGAAGATTATGATTCACCTTATCAAATGCCTTGGAAAAATCAACGAATATCGCATACACTTTCCTCTTTTCCAGCCTCAAATGCAGATTAATGACAGAGCTGAGAGAGAATATGCTATCCAGACAACCTCTTCCTCTTCTGAAACCGTTCTGATCCTCTGCAAGTGTGCCTGAGTATTCGGCCCAATCTGAAAGTCTATTGTTTACTAGTTGAGTGAGGATTTTTGTTAAACAGTTAATGAGCGCGATCCCGCGATGATTTTCTGGTATGGCTGGATCTCCTTTCTTAAATATCATTGTCATATTCATTTCGGACCAGCTCTTAGGCAGATGCTCATTTTCAAAAATTTTATTAAATAATGTAAGAATGAAATTAATATGCCTGGTTGGCAGATTTTTGAAGAAACTATTAGGAACTCCATCTGGGCCTGGGGCTTTATTACACTGCAACTTTCCTATTACGTTATACAGTTCAGATTTTGTGAACGGACAATCAAAAAATGGGTGTCCTGCATCATAGAAATTGAGATTAAATTGAATTCTTGGAGGATATAGTGCCTTAAAATATTCATTCCAAGTGTCAGAATTAATTATATCTAGTGGGGGTTTTAGGCATTTTGGTTTAAATTTCTTTACAATTTGCCAGAATTTTGATGAATTGTTGCTTTCGTTAATTTCCTTAGTGAGATTATCGAAGTAGAACTTTTTAGCTTGGAGAATAGTTTTCCTGTAGACAGATCTGCAGTGACAGAGCTCCTGTACATTTGTTGTAGAGGCCTGTTTCCTTACTTTTCTTATTGATTGCTTGAGTGCCTTCTTTGCTTCCTGACAATCTTTATTAAACCATGGATTTACTCTGATGTGTGTTTTCTTATATTTATAATTTTCTTTAGCGACCATTCCCGTTTTAAATGCAGCCTCTCTAATAATTGTGACGAGATGTTCATACATTTGTGCTGGATCGGCCTCCTCGAAGATAGGTTCTGCCAATGTTTGTAAATAAAGGTCAGAGTATTCACTTTTCCAGACTAATTTCATCTTTGGGGCGATTGTTGTTGTACTTAGAGAGTCTCTGCTCATTTTGAAATTTGTTCCTTTATTTCTGATATATAAAGGACAGGGGAAATGGTCCGAGGGAGAGCACCAGTCTAATACCTTAAAGTCAATAACACTCGTTAATCCTAAGGTGTTTACCCAGACAAGGTCAATAATACTAGAACCTCTAGGTCCGCTATATGTTATCTTTGCAGGGCAGTCACTTCTAGACCTACCGTTAAGTATGTACATTCCAGCAGATTCCATGATTTCTAACAATTCTCTTCCTTTCTTATCTATTTTCTTGTCTTCCGTGTTTCTGCTTGAGTATAGTTCAGTGCTTTCAAAAATTTCTGCTTCGCCTTCATTTAGTTCTCCCATTTTACAATTAGTGTCACCACCCAGGAACACTTCGCAAGCAGAATATTCACATATTTGGAGGAGAAGATCAGAAAGCGCATCAGACAGGTACTGAATTTTTATTTCTGGTTTAAGATATATGTTACCTACAATAAAGACATTGTTTTCGTTTTTGATTTTGCAAATTATCCAGTAAGAAGAATTTTCTATTATTTCAAAAGAAAGGACTTTATTTATCATCATAATTAGCCCCCCACTCCCTCTCCCTCTTGATTTATCTTTAATTGCTTTGCTGCATAATACATTATAATTTTCAAATTCGTCAATTTTATCTATTATTACTGTTAGCCAGGTTTCTGTTAAGCATATTATCGAAAACTTTTTCATGAATCGTAGGGAGTGATTGTCGAGCCGTTTAAGATTGTTTAGTCCGTTACAGTTCCAGTAAAATACACCAAGTTAGGAAATTGTTTCTAATTGCTACGAGTTAGGAGTGGCATTGCCTTCTAAAACTGCATCTTTCCCCGAAAAAAAACCATTTCTTCAGAGATTCCTGACTATTATTGGGTTTTGTTCCAGTTTTACCGTGTGTCCCTCTAGATATTTTCCTCTTTTTCTCTAACTGTTTGTTAGTATTACTTTCTGTTTCATCCGTATCTGTGTCAGATTTTTTATCTTTTATTAAGTTCTTTAAATTACTACCAACTATGTCATTAACAGTAAACACTTGTCCATTTATTATCAGCTTATCAAATTGTAATCTAGCTGGGGTGTTCTCTGCTTTAGCTTGCTTCAAAAAAGGAAGAAGGAGTTTTCTTTTTTCCCTTACATCTCTTGAAAAGTCCTGTGATATGATTAATTTGGACCCAGATAATAATCTACATGATCCAAGAATTTTGTGCTTCATTCTAAGAGTAGTAAGTTTTACCAAAACAGGCCTATTAGAGTAGCTTTTATTACCTATTAATCTAATGAGATCTATGTCTTTTCCATCAGTTTGTACTTTCAATCTGTTGTTAAATAAATCTAGTATAAACTCTTCTAGATTCTCAAAGCATTCTCTATAAATTGAATTTTCTATATTGTAAATAATTAGATTTTTTTCCCTTCTTTGATTGTCTATCTTTGAGTCTATCAGCTTTAAATCGCATTTTAGAATTCTATTCTCTTCTTCTAAACTGTTGATTTTTGATCCTAAATCAATAAATTTAGTTTCTATATTGGTAATCTGAGAGGATATTTGTTCAATTTTTGTGTTAAGTGCACCTATGTTTTCATTTACCAGTTTTGATTCATTTTTAATTTCTTTGTTTGATGAAATGAAAGTATTTTGAAGGTTTGAAACAAGTTTTTTTATTTCTTCCATTTCACTCATTTTAATAGTTAATAATTGTGTTATCTATTTTGATAGTACAATCTGTGAAGGTTAAGGGCGGCAGGTTACACTGTTGGCTCCTAATTAAGAAATATTTATTCTAATATATTAAATTATGACTAAAAGATGGAAGATTTTCTATATAGAGCATATAATAAAGCAGTTTTGAGATAAAAAGAAAAGGGAATGTAGGAATTGCTATAAAACACAGTATCTTACGGTTAGCAGCTATTTCTTGAGATTTCTTCTTCAATCACTGCGTTCTCTTGAAAAAAAAAAAAAAAAAAAAAAAAAAAAAAAAAAAAAAACTGAAGTACTTCACTGTTCATCTAACATAGTATTATACTGTAACACTACACAGCTAAATTAGCCTTTTTTCCACTTTTTCTTAAATAATTAACACGAGCAATATTTTCCCCTGCTACTCCACACTAACGCTCCAAGCGGCCTCCCTCGTTAAGGAGAAACGATTTTTAATTTTTTTTTTTTTGTATACAAATTCCAAGTTGAAAAAAGTTGTTTCTTCGCACCACAAGAATTTTCAAATTTAAAAAAATCCCTCACAGGACCTAAAGTTTAGAAAATTTTCTAAAAAAAGTCAATTTTTACAAAAATATTAAAATAACCTAAAACACTTTTATTCTAAGTTGCAAGTTACAATTCCACTAACAATTAGCAAGAAAACGATAGCAAAATTATTTAAAAAATTTAGTACCTACATCATTTGGGTCTCCCGCGCAAGGCCTTTCCGTCGTAAACGTCTGCCATTTTTTTTTTAAATTTTGCAGTTAATTTATATTATTGTGGTTCATGGTTTAAACATTAAATGTAACTAAATCCTCGTTACGCTAGGTTGGAATTGTAAGTGAAGTAATGTAAAAAAAAAAATAAAATCGTCAAGCGTCAACTTGAGGCAATAGGGTGGGGGAAGGCCTGACTGTCGCACCGCGGTGACGCGCCACCTATGACCTATGTGACCGGGCAGACTTGTCAGAACTTGTATGCAAGCAGTAGCAGTTGTGTTTTGGGTGCGATTTTCCTGTTTCTAAGACTCTATTGGATGATTGTTGTTGTGTTCAAGATGAGCAAAAAACCGCATTCAACTAGACAAACTAACGACATGCTTATGAATGTTTTAATGTTCTGCCGACCGTGATGGATATATTGAAGTATTTGGAACAGGTACGCGTTGAAATGAAACATGTTATGTTATTAATTAAAAAAAAAAAAATGATTTAGGCCTTAGTAGTCGTCGCAGGAGACGTTAGCGTTTGTTGGTTTATTGTATATTTATCGCATAGGATTGAGTGATTGGATTGTAATAGATACAAACAGAAGTACAATCACTTATTCGTTGATTGACTACATAATCCACATTAGTGAATAAAAATCTAATGAAGATTTCCAATGTAATATTAAAACCTCCCAGCAGTATGGAATCTACTGCACTGACTTGTCCAATAAAACCCACCATTGCTCTTCCCATCATAGAATATCGAAAAGAGATATCAAACACTGATATCAAAATCTGACGTTGACATATAGACCGTGCGAATAATTCAGGAGGAAAATTCAATATCATCGCTCTGTATCAGAATCACTCTATATCCTTATCCATTTATTCCTGTTATCAAACATTTCACTTATTGACACGAGTATATCACATCACTATACAGCGATATGTACATCTATATATATAAAAATCACGTGTCTGTTTTTCTGTTTTTCTGCTTTTCTGTTTTTCTGTTTGTTTGTTCCTTATACAAATCCACATCGTTTGACTGATATTGACCAAACTTCGCACATAGATACGTCTTGATCCGGGAAATCTCGTAGTCTAGCTCAAAATCTTCTAGGATTCATAGTTTGGAAGTAACGAGTTCGAAACTGTCATATACAGAAGAGTTTATAGTCAGAAATCGGCATTTTCTTTCCAGTGTTGCCCCTCCTTCTAAGAAGAAGTGCAATACAAAACCTTTGTTTGTTTATCTAAATAGTAGGTTTATATTCTCAGAGTTTGGACAAATATCTTATAAGATATCATATAATAAAATATCATATTTTTTAAGATTAATTTTCTTAATATCAGATCAGTTTTCTTCATATTAAATCAATTTTGATTTGATTGCCTAGGGCAACACTGCTCTAACCTGAATATAGACTAATATCGTATAAATAAGTATATCATAAAAATGTTCTGTGTTTATCTAATCATAATTTGGACTAATATAATATAATTAAGTGTTCATGTTTCTATTCAGAACTTTAATAATTTCAATACTTTTGTTGAGAGAGTTTTTTTATCTCTTTAGTAAAGGAAGGTTGCAATGTCGGTTATAGTATTCGGTATCTCTCACTCGCTTTTCTGTTTAATGTATAAATGAATATGTACTGGTATTTGATGGAGAGGGTTTTATTATGTGGAAAAACACTTAAATTTTTTATTGAATCTGATGAAGTGTGTAAATAACAATAAGAACAAGGCTAAAAGTATTTTGGAATTGTTTACACTGATGTGGACCTTTTTTTAACTATGAGTCTTAAAGGTGAAAAATATTTTGTTTCATTTATAGATGATTATAGTAAGATTGCTCTCATGTTAATTTCTTCATAATTGTTCAGTATTGTTTATTGTTATTTAAGTGTTTAGTGATGAATTCCCTTTGTCGCGGTCTCACTCAAATAAATAGTAAGATTGCTAGGATTTAAACTATTAAACCTAAAACAGAAGTTTTTCATTCCTTTGTTCAATAAGTAAATGAGGTTGAAAACTTAGGAAATAAGAGAATTGGTATTGTGAGATATGACATTGGTAAGGAATATTTAAATAGTATGAATTATGACTACCAAAAAAAAAAGGGTATCATAATTAATCCCTGTCCCTCATATGTTCATGAATTAAATGGTGTGATTTACTAGAACAATTATGAATATATCTCATTGTTTACTGGCAGAAGCTATTGTAGAAAAAAATGTTGGCCAGAAATGGTCTGTGTAGCAACTTATTTGAAAAATCTCTCTTTAGCTAACACCATTGACAATAAAATACCCTATGAAAACTGTTTTGGAAAGAAACCAGATGATTCTAACTTTAATTTATATGGTAGTAAAAATTTTGTTAGGAAACCAGAACAAATAATAACTTCTAAATGGGATTTTGTAAAGGACTTAAATTTATGAACTTTAAATTAATTCTCTCACATACATATGCAAATATTATTAAAATATTATATTAAATGTTGTTATATTTAACTTATTTTTTTATTCGCATATAGATAGATGTACATAATAAATTACATAAATGTTTATAATCATACAAATGAATGTATATAAATGAATTAATTTTCACCACGTTTTGAAACATTATTTTATTGTTACAAGAGCTGTATGGTTTAGCAACCCTATTAATTTGGGCAGCCTCACTTTAATTTTTTTTTAATAAAGTTATTCTTAATGCATGCTATTTTTTTTGCAGATAAATTAATGTATAAAAATATTATTTTTATAAGAAGAGGAAGTCACGTGAATTGTGGTGATCTAATAAATGAATAAGTAATTAAATTTTCCATGCAATTTTTTATTAATTTAATATCCATAATAATTTAATCATTATATTCTGACATATGCTTTCTTTTGTCTGAGATAGTTATATCCTCTGACTGTCAACATTTAGTCGGGGAGCTGGTAACGCACATTTCATGAAGTGTTTTATGCACCTTGGAATTTTGGTGTATTGCATGTCGTGGATAGGTTAGGCATATAAGTGTAGCCTGGACATACCTTGGAACACCAGGTACTGCACATAGGGGAAAGGTGTTAAAAAAATATGTCACTAAAATGGTATTTTATTCAGAAGCCAACAATCTTTAATGTATAATTAAGGCAAGTTGCTTTATTTCTAGAACTACCACAACTGTCCTGTCCAGATGATTGGTGCTCTCACTCACTCTTACGGTTACACACAGTGTATTGCAGTCTATCATCGGCTGAATTTATTTTCATGTTTGCTGATTACTAAACCTCACAAAAAGTGTCTGCCCTTTTGTAATTATTGTCAATTATGGTGTTTAAATAGCAGTGTGAAGAAGAGACTTCATTTAATATTACAAAAAACCCACTTCGGTTTTTTCTTTTTTTTTATATGTATCCCACTTAAAAGTGTCTGCCTTATATATTATTCATTATAGAATTGCCTTAATTTTACATTGAACACTTATGGCTTCTGAATAAAACACTATTTTTGGCCCATAGTTTGTTACTGATTACCATGCGCAGTACCTGGTGTTTCAAGGTATGTCCAGCAACCATATACTTAACTTTTTATCTACACTAGAGACCCAATATACGACAATTTCAAGGCACATAAAACACTTGAAAAGTGTGTTACCAGCTCTTGGACTAAATGTTTAAATACGGTTGCAATTCTGGTAAAAATATTGTTGCTCGCCAAGTCAATGTCGTTATTGAAATTCCCAAATACCTTTAATTCATTGTTGTCCATAACTGCAAGAAAAATATCTTAAATTCGTTTTTATTCTTAGAGGCCCCTATTTCCTATGATAGAAGGACTATCCTTATAGAAGAGTGCATGAACCATAAAATTTGAAACAGAAGCTTTAATAGAAAGGAAAAAAAAGTGAACAAAAATATGTGAAAGTGTATTTGAAACATCAAACTATGTTTTTAAAACTTTCCTTTTGGCATACATAACATAAACCCTGCACGACTTACCTACTTTTTCATTCATAAAAAAAACTCAGTTACGGATTATTACATGAACAGGTAAACAATATAACATATTAATATTATATTTGCGCAAGGTTGAGGTTTTAGCTTTAGATGTGAAGCCCTTAAAATAAATAAATATTATATTTAAAAAAAAAATCAATGAAAATAAAGAATATAGTTTCAGTTGTAGGTTATGACAAATTATAACTAATCATAACCTTAATTAAATGCCTCATTTGTATTGCTATTTTTTATGAATATTTATTTATGGACCACATATTTTTTTTTCTTTAAAAAAATTAAACACAGGGAGTTTGGTTTGGATTTTCTTTATAACGGTATTGCAATTAAATTATTTGGAATCACTTAATTGTAATACCATTTTAAAAGTAAGGGTACTTTTTAAAAAATAAGGATCAATTTCATTTCCACCCCACTTTCTCTAAAAAAAAATGGAAAATAACTTTTTCAGCCGAGCTCTCAATTTATTATCTTATATTCTCATAATTTGGACCAATATAATATAATCATTCATTTTTTTAAATATATAATATAAAGTAGGCGTACCATGGAAGCTGGGTTACAACTATTTAATATGAAGCATGTGTAGCATGGTAAGCCCGGCTACAGATATTTAATATAAAGTAGGTGTAGCATTGCACACCGGGTAACAGCTAGTATATCAATATGTAAATTATGTTATATCTACCTCTGCTCTCGTGTGCTTTACTATGTCATAACGCTCTTTTACACAAACCTTTACACCAGCTTGAATAAAAGCGTCATTGACCTTTGTGATTCATCATGAGTATTTAGCGCGTTTCCTTACACCCTCCATAAGGAGGAAACCCGCTCCTTACACCCGCTCACAAGAAAATCCTAGTAGTTCAAATTCGTATATACAAGTATACATATATTTGTCCGTTCGCTCTCTCAAAGCCCTAAAAATTGTCCGATTTTGATGAAATGTAATACAAAAATACCTTGTCTAATTAAAAGGTAAAATTTGTTAACTAGTAGAAACAGCCCACCTGTACACGGTTTTATGGGCGAATCTAGAGCGCGAAAAAGCGTTGCGCTTAAAGCATTTTTTTTTTTGGCTTCCGGGATTTTTGTTTATCTCTAACGTAGGGAAAACAATAAAACGGGGTTTGAGGCAAAACCCGTTTTGTAAAAACTAGTTTTTGTATCTAATATTCGGCTCGTGTACTTTCAATCATAGAATTCAGTTGAAATATTTCTACGTATCTAAAATTCCCCCAAACTAACTAAGACGTTTAAACTATGGTTTACGTTAGGATTTGAGGAAGTATTAGAAGAAAAATCGTATTAACAAGCGTAAAATGTTTCCGGAACTTAGTATATTTTCTAAAATATCTCAAAAACGCTTAATAGGGGTAAGTGGAAGGTGACTAAGGGCCTTTAAGTAGGAGGTGGTTTACCCTGACGTAAGTAAGGAGGTGGGGTGCTGACAACACCCCAACAAAAAAAATGCCCCAGGGGGTTTTAAAATTAGCAACTTCTTTATTATTTCACTTTTTTTTAACCCCATTACCTATATTATTTAACGAAATAATTAATTAAAATGCTCAAATATGGTACCTTTTTTAATAATAACATTTTAATCGTTTTTCTTCATTTGTAATTTTGTTTTTATACAGTTATCAAAAATATGATTTTGTTAAATAATGAAAAATTCTTAATCAAGTTAAAATTGATTATGGAGGGATAGAAGAAGATAAATCAAGTACTACTTCTATCAAGTACTTATTTGGCGCTAATGGCCTAAAAGTCGATGCGCTGTACAAAAAATAAATAAATAAAAAAAAATCAAGTACTTATTTAAAAAAATATTTTTGTAAAGTATACAAATTTCATCTGTAAAATACTTCATATCGCCAACTCTAAACCTCCACAATAAATTTGTTTCATTCCTTGTTCAATTTGTTTTTAAATTTGTGTCATTCATATGCATAAATGTTTTACAAAAACAACAAAAAATCATTGTTTACTTGACTAAACTTTTCTTTCCGTGTGTTTAAGACAAACGGCACATCGACTAGAACGTCCGTTTTTGGCGCTGGTTCTGCTCATCTTCCTATGACCGGTCATCCGATCATTTTGGCCGCATGATGTATTTTGGAATCCAAGATTCTGTTGCTTTCTTTTAAATTTGTGGTCAAATCAGTTTAATCCCAATATCCCTTAAGGACTCGACCCTTACCAGAGTTCCTCGTAGGATTATTTGCTACATATATTGCCTGAGAGTTAATGCCGGCTATGTGGAGGATTCTAAACAAGACAGTTAGATGGGATGCCGCGCTACAGGATATGTAGCCTACATCTTGTCAATGATGTCTACATCACCTTTTGGTAGATTATAAAATGCTATTATTTCTAGTTTCTCATCTCAGCCTGCTGCAATGATTTTTCAAAAATATCTCTGTCCTTTTCATCCGAATCAATGAACTCAAGTTCTCTACCCTCTTCATTATTTACTAAGAAAGCCTCTTCATTTTTTCTTGATTCTCTTCACATAAAATGTCAAACAGTGGTCGAAAAAAGAAATTATACTGTAAATTTTTGTTACGTAAGTATGGAGTTGGGGTGCTCTGAGCACCACAAGCCAATAAAAGACCCCGAAAATCAAAAAAACTAAGGGTTTTTCTGGTGTGAATGCAACCTCAATGTGAACACACTTAGTATTTAGGAAGGCACCAAAGAGATGAAAAGGATTGAAAATCTTTGAATTGAAAATATAGAGGTAATTAAGTCATGGGGTGCTGTGAACACCCCAGCTTCCTACTTAAAGATTAAAGAAAAGGTTCATTTATGAGCCGTTGTCAATTGCAGAAGTAAGTCCCTTGAAATTGTTAGTTTTGTTCTTTGGAACGGGATTTTGCCTCTGTTTGCTTCACATTTTAATTTTTCCTTTTAATTGCATTTATTTATAAATTACTTGAAACAGTAACATGACTACTTATGTAAAACAAGGTGGAACTCTGAAGCATATTAGCACTTTCCTCCGAAGGACCCATGACCCAAAACACTAATTTGACCATGCCAGTCGTAGTTTTTGTTTTGTTTAAACGGAGCTCGGTATTCCTTGTGGTCATCTAAAGAGAAAAACACGTCTTAAAAATTAACTAAATCCGTTTATTAGAAGGGGGGGGTTTACTCCGGAGCGAAATTACTAATTTGCTCACACCGGTCGTAATTTCTGTTGTATCGTAAAGAAACTCGGAATATGTCTTAGTTATGTTATTAGAAAGAAATGTTGTAAAAATTAACTAAATCGGTCTATTGGAAGGGGTAGGGGTTTACTTAGTACTGTGCTCCCGCCAAAATCTCCCACTAGGAGAGAGAGTTGTTGATTTCTGATTTCTGACCACTAGGGTGTGCTGTATCTCCTTCCTGCGCTTTTACTGTACACTGTTCCTTTTATTATCCAAGAACAATAGCTGAAAATGTGAAGTTTTTGTATTTATGAAGTAGTACCAGGCCTAAACCAAACTGTGGAATGAAATTAATTACAAAATTAATAGTTGAAACAGTTGCAAATTACAAATGTCAATCACCAGAATTTTCATGTTTTTATTTTATTTATATACGTGATTATAAGCAAACTATTCAGGAATGCACTCGACACTACCCAAATTCTAAGGAAAGTGCTTAGATATGCAGCTCCTGCGTGACGGAATTTTGGTTATTTTGTTTCCAGAGCGAACGTTGAAAACATGCTTTACTAGGTTTATATAAATACCTCATAGTATTATGGAGTCCTGATACTGTTTTTCCAGACAGTCTATAATGCCTTGATTATCATGAAGGAGGCAGAGTGGGGGGGGGGGGGGGGAGAAAGGTGGAAGGGGGGGGGGGCTGAGTTTGTCATGGCACAGCCTTGAGTAAAACAACTCAAGAACGTGACTGGAAATATTAAACATTTTATATGTAAAATATATAGTTATGAAACATAAGGAGGAGGAACTTTCCCACCGAATTAGGACTGGAGGTTAGCAACCCCAGACTCCTACAGCCTGTCTTTATAACAACATCAAATTATCAAGCATAAGCAGAAATACAAGGCAGAATATTAACAGGGGATCATTTTGTTTAGAACCCCATTGTTTTTAAGATTTGGCCTTGGGTCACATATACACTCATATATAACGGTACATATATATATATATATATATATATATATATATATATATATATATATATATATATATATATATGTGTGTGTGTGTGTGCGTGTGTGTGTGTGTGTGTGTGTTTTAACAATGCCTTTACTCTATATTATAGCAACAGTAAACCATGTCAAACAACCCAATATAGAATTCAAGGAGATGACCATTACTATTCGATAAAGCAAAAAAGAAGTGGAATTTCGTGGGGCAGTGTTGTTCAATTTTCTTCCTCCGAAATTAAAAAAAATATCCAGCCAAGCAAAAGTTTTATAATAAAATTGAAAAGAATACTCGGGCAAAGACCATGTTACCCAATTGACAAATAATTTCTTGAGGTGGATTTAGCATCCACGCTGACATAATGAGTCAGACCTGTAAATGTAATATTTCAGTTATTGTTGCTGATAATATTATATGTCGTGTCAATGGCCAGTATTCATAAAACTGAATGAAATCCTTCTAAGCAAAAGGTAGAAGTTTAAGGTTTTGCTTTAAAGTAAAAGGTTGAAGTATAAGGACTTTATTATTTTTTTTTTTTTTTTGTATTCATAATGATTACCTTATGCTTGGAGGATGTCCTTCCTACAAGAAGTAAATGGTTGAAATAAAGCTGTTAAATTTTCGGATTGGGGAAGGCGTTTATTGAAGGCTATGGAAGGTCATATAAATCATAATATTGGAAGAAGTCAACGGACTATGCAGATTGGTATTTTCGATGAGGAATCCAATCAGCCAAGAGGGAGAAAACCAATTTCACAGGAAATAAAGAGTCAAGCATCTGCTGCGCCGTCATGCAGTGTCAATGTTGGTCAACCGAAAACTATACTGTCATCGCCAAAAAGAAATTAGCCACAGATAAGTAGAAAACAAACGGAACTAGAAGACTGAATAAAAAAGAACTCCATCTCGTAGTCCTGTTACATCAGAACCGTACAGGAATAGTACAAAGGGAATACTATGGAAAAAAGATAAGTACTAGAATATAAAAATTCTCTTTTGAATTGGTGAGGGGTACTTCGTGCACTCCCCTTGTTAGTGCTGAATGGTAACGCACTTATCATGAAGTGTTTTATGCACCTTGAAATTTTGCAGTAATGTACCTCTTGGGTAGATAAGAATGTAAATTTGTGTTTCCTGTACATACCTTGGAACACCAGGTAATGCGAATAGGGGAAAGGTGCAAAACAATATTGCCCAAAAATAGTGTTTTATTCAGAAGCCAACTATCCTTAATGTAAAAAAAAATGAATAATAAATAAGGCAGACACTTTTAAGGGGGTTAAAATGTAAATTAAAAAAAAAAGTACCTAGTTTTTATTTTTATTATTAAATGAAGTGCTTTATTCGCGCTGCGATTTAAACAGCGTCATCAACAAAAATATTTGAAAATAATTACAAAAGGGCAGACACTTTTGTAGGGTTTAATTATCAGAAAACATAAAAATAAATGTTTCCAGTGATAGACTGCAATACACTGCGCGTAATTGTAAGAGTAAAGGAGAGCACCGCGCAGTTGTGGTTGTTCTCTGCGCTCTCATTGGTTTTTGCACAAATGAATCTTGTACAGCTGTTCCGGTTTAAATGGCAGCTTGAATAAAACTCTTATTTAATATTAGAATAAAAACAATTACATTTTTTTTTACGTGTTCTACCCCTTAAAAGTGTCTGCTATATTCATTATTCATTGTAAAATGGTCTTAATTTTACATTAAAGATAGTTGGCTTCTGAATAAAAGTCTATTTTTGGGAAATATTTTTTTGCACCTTTCCCCTATGGGCAGTACCTGGTGTTCCAAGGTAAGTCTAGCCAACACTTATTTACCTTCTTATCTACCCAAGAGGTACATTATAGCAACATTTCAAGGTGCACACAACACTTCATGAAACGTGCGGTTACCGGCTCTCGGACTATAAGTACATATAAGCAGGTTAAGTCTTACCACACAGTACTGATGTGCGGTACAGTACTTATGTGCGGTACAGTACTGATGTGCGGTACAGTACTGTTTTACGCTACGTTAAAATTTAATTTAATTTTATTAAATACATTCGAATTGATTGGATTGATTTTGTAACTATGAGCTTCGAATGAAAAATCATTGCCGCATACAAAAGAAAGGTGCACAAGTTAAAATAGATATTGCAAATCGTAAACAGTCAATTTAAATGTAATGGACATATTTTGAATTCTTCAAGTTCAACACTCTTTCAAAATAAGTTACCAAACTTTGACATTATGCATTACTGGCTGAATATAAGTTGTTGTGGTTGCGAAACCAACTAAAACTTTGGTCAAACATATTTCAGTAGGACTTTTCGCTCTAAGTATTTCGGTTGAATACATAAAGAAAACAATATTAAAAAAAAAAATCATTCCGCCAAAATTAAATGAAAGACTTTCAAGTATGAAATTACACATTTAAATGCAGTAAAAAAAAATAATAAAAAGAATTACATTATTATATTTTTTCCTTTTGTAGGTGGTGTAATTCTGTTGGAATGAAAGCAAGGGCCTTTGCTTGGAAATGAGCAGGGTATTTGGGTTCCCCGCGGGATTTCTTATTAAAATTGGCTAAACCACACAAAAGTTGAGCAGAGAATGGAGAAGTTAGTTAATAAGACTAGCAAGATCCAATTAAAAATACAGAATAATACAGCACAATGCTCGCTCATTATCAAGTTTCCTATTGGTTCATGATGGGCCTTTGAGGTGGAGAGATGCAACGCGGATGGTTCAAGTGGGAGAAATAGAGATATTTCTCTGTATTCCTCTAGATCTCTAGTAATTTTAGAGGAATCCTTTAATATATTAAGACTCAACGAATTATTTAAAATATCCATGGTGGCCCGGTGGCTGTGAGTGTTAAGCACTTATCACGCCGTGCCAAAGGCAATGGGTTCGATTCCCACTATGGGGTGGTGGCTTTTCTTTAGAAAAAAGAAAAGGCATCTGTACTGGCTAGAAAAGGGTGGTAACCTATAGATAACCAGTCCCAAAATTCTCAGTTAATAATAATGTACGTCAAAATTTAAATAAATTAATAAATATCCATCGATCATATCGTCGCTACAAATGCAAAGTATCGAATGTGAAAATCACCACTTTTCAGAGTGGAAAAGCATTTATTCATAACTTTTTTTTTTGGACAGTGAAATATTCGGCCGATTTGACCTTTTGATAGTGGAATACTTTCCCTTTAATAGAGTGATCTAAGATTCAAGAATTTGCCGTACTTAAGTCCAGCAGAAATTAGTAAAGATTGACAATGAAAGATGCATTTTTTCAAATTCGTTACTTTGCATTTGTATCGACGATATCGTCGTATCGTCCTAGTATCGACTGTGAAAAAACGCATTTTTCATTTTTAGTTTTTCTGATTGCTGTTAGACTGATGTACGTTTTGGCAAACCCTCGAAAATTAAAGAAAAATAATTACCAATAACAGAAAATCAAACTAACGAAAGTACATGGTCTAATTAAAATATACAATGTAGGATAACATATATATAAAGTCATGTAAACGTAACCATTTTTCACATTCGATACTTTAGATTTCCATCGACGATATGTAATAAAAGTGATTCTCATTAAAACTGATCTTTATATCTATCTAAATATCATGCTCCCGTTATCATATATATATATAAATCAGAACCGTAACAGTTCACAATAGCCTGCTTCTGTAGAAGTATCTGATTCTTGATTATACGGAACACTAGTGTGGTCAAAACTACGCTCCGTATGCCTGATTGTCCCCTTTGCAGGCACCTTATATATTACATATTATATTTACTAGCTTTTCCCCGGCGTGCCATGCTACACCAGTGTGGGTTTGTACAGAAACAAACATAAAGACAGACAGCTGATAGACGTTTTTGACCTAGGCTTTGACACTCCTCGTATCAAGATCTGTGTGCCAAGTTAGTTCAAAAATATTGAGAAAAGCAGGATAGCCTACGGACGAATGAGCTGAGTTCGGCACCAACGTACGGCCTTTTTTTAAATACTTGTGTGAGATGTATATGAAATTCACAAGGCGCAAAACATTATATTTATGGGACTGGTTTCTTTTGTAGGTAATTTGCTGGGAATACGAAATTCACAGACTTTTATTTACTACTAGCCGTTACCCGGCGTGCCATGCTACACCTACTTTCTTGATCTTGAAAAGCTAAAATGAATTTTAAACCAAATAAGTTATATTAAAATCTAATAACACAAATCTGTAACTGTTCGGGTTCACAGTTTCGAACCTGTGACCTCCGAACTTTGAGTCCCCCCATGTGTGCTACGTTGGTCAAAATCGGTCAAACGGTGTGGATTTTTATAAGGAACAAACGTACAGACAGAGAGCTGGTACCAATTTTTGACGAAGCCTACGAGACTTCCCGGATCAAGATCTACCAGTGTGCCATGTTTGGTCAAAATCGGTCAAACGGTGTGGATTCGTATGAGGAACAAACAGATAAACAGACAGACACGTGATTTTTACATACATATATATATATATATATATATATATATATATATATATATATATATATATATATATATATTATTAACTAGATTTATATTTAATGAACTGATAAAAGTTAACCGTCCAGGTGACAAAAAATCAAGAAATAGTTGGGATTTCGCTTAGAAGAACGATCAGATTTTTTTAAAAAAAATGTGTATTTGAACGTTTAGGTGCACTCTTTAAACATATTGGTAGACAAAAGGGGCAAAACAAAAATTACTTCTAAAATCTGCCTTCCTATGACCTATTTCCTCGATGACTTATTTTTGGGTGGAAAGTTTTCTAATGTTGTTTCATTAGTGAACCACGGATGCATCTTATTACCAAAAGTTATTAAAACGACCTCTGTTTTCAGGTAAAGCTACAGGTGTAGTAACAAACACTAGAGTTACGCACGCGACTCCTGCTGCCGCATATGCGCATTCCGCATCTAGATACTGGGAGGACGACTCGAAGATACCTCCATTGTCGAGAAGGTCCTGCAAGGATATCGCCAGGCAGCTAGTGGAAGACGATCCCGGAAGGAATATCAATGTGAGTGATTTCTCATTTCCTTAAACACGTTTTTTTTTTTCTTTTTTTGTTTATTGTTTTTATTTTCAGTGCAGGATCTTATATGAACATTGCACCCATGATATCTAAAAGTTTCCACATTTTTCTAAACATGGAAATATGTTCTAAACATACGCATTCCATGACTAATAGGATTCAAACCCACTTTTCTGTAACACCATATTCACAATTTACTAATAGGATTCAAACCCACTTTTCTGTAACACCATATTCACAATTTACTAATAGGATTCAAACCCACTTTTCTGTAACACCATATTCACAATTTACTAATAGGATTCAAACCCACTTTTCTGTAACACCATATTCACAATTTACTAATAGGATTCAAACCCACTTTTCTGTAACACCATATTCACAATTTACTGTATTCATCAGCAAAACAAGCTATTAAAGAAGCATGCCTTAGGGGCACTTCCGTTGGTCCCGATCCGATCCGATAGCCACCGACTGGCGGAAGAAAAACAAACACACGCATCTCAATGGCGGTGCCTACACTGGTCGCGACCCGAACGGAACCGATCCGCTCCGATGGCCACCGAGTCTCGGCCGTTCAAACTTGTTTGTTTCTAGACCGACTTTGGACCGAAGACACCAAATAGCGCCAAACAATATATTGTATTTCAAAAACCTCTACATCTTTATCTATTTCAAGGCATTTTTTTTTTTTCAATTGAAAGCTAATCAAATTTAGAACACCTTTGTCAATTATTTAAATATGAATTATTTAAACGTTTCTTTCCTTTACTACAGTAATTATTATGTTTATAATTTGTTGTATTTTCTGTATTTTTGGATACCAAGTTATAAATTTTGATACATAGTTTATTTTTTATACAATTTATTTTCGTTATAACGAAATAATTCACATTAGTCAATCTCCATACAAATGAATTCATTCATATTTAAATATCCTGTTTATGATAAGCATTTTAAATTAAAAGACTCCATGTCTGTTAAATTGATCGAGGTATTTCGGAAAAATTAAATTTCTCTTAGAGTTTCCGAAAAGAATAATTTGGTATACAATAAAGTCAAAAACATCAAAATTCAGTAATATGAGAACTTTAGAAATTTAACAATGGGGTGGGGGGGGGCTCTTGAAGTCCCCGTGGCAAAAATATTACCAGTAAACAAAAATGTTTATAGCTATATTATAATTGATACATTTATTTCTGGCAAACAGATTTTTCTAAATTTTGTTGGCGGAGATAAACATATACGGAGAAAATTGTGGGTTTCAAGAGCCTCCTTGGCCATCCTTGACATAATGCATACTTTTATGTAAATTGAGAATATTTTTCTATGCAAACAAAACATGTAAGTCAAAGAAATTCAATATACGAGTTGTTTTGTTGTTTTGCTAAACTGGTGAGAACGTTTTTTTCACCTCGTAACATTTGGGACATTGCCAAAAACGGCTGAGACATTCTCAACTTGGCACATATCTCTCAGATCATACTAGACAAGCTCACCCAGAAGTTCTTCTTCTTTATACCTTTAAAAGATATTTATAATTTTTTTCGTTAGTGAAGAAATATATTCTAAATCATGAAAGGAATTATGGAAGCTTAAGCCGAGTACGAAGCCTAAATAAAAACAATAGATAATATATGGCTCGGCGCTAATGGCCTAGACGTCGAAGCGCCGTAAATATATATATATATATATATATATATATATATATATATATATATATATATATATATATATATATATATATGTATGTATGGCTCTCACCGTGGTCTAGTGGCTAACGCCTCTGATTCTCATGCGGGAGGAAAAGGATTTTATATTTTTTAACATTGCATTTTAAGTATTTTTTAATTAGTTTGCCTTTTTTTAAACAATTTTTACAGATAATAAATACATTTTTAGCAAGTTTTTGTTGTTGTTTTTTTTACGTACAAGCATACCATTCTTTTTTCAAATAACTGAGGAAAATGTCAATGAAAATTAAAAAAAAAAAATGTATAAAAAAGGTCTTATGTCAACATAAATCGTATAAGTCAATACATTTTGAAAACAAAATTTATGTCATTATTATTCTAAGGTAAAATAAATAATGCTTAAGCATTTAAGAAATAAATTGAAAGCAAAATGACATGTTGGAACAGTTTTTTGTCAGTCCTGAAAACTTTGTATATACGACTGTCTATACTGTTATAGTATATAAAGTCGTATAGTATATATATATATATATATATATATATATATTTATATATATATGTAGTATATACAGTAGTATAGTATATACGACTGTATATACTATTATATTGCTGTTTCCAAGACGATATGCAATATTAAAAATTTTCGATACTATTATATCCTCAAATAATAAGTTTTTTTTTTTTTTCAAATACATAAGTGACAGCTTCTAACTGCAATCTCTAATTCGGGTTTTTTTCTAATCCGACTGTACCCCGGTCCCGACGAAGGCGGATTAGGTAGAGAGTACTGTAATAGAATAATTGTTCAACAGTTATTTCACGTTATATAAAAGCGTCATAAATTTTTACTCCCAACATTCTGCTTCATCGAATACTTTAGCATGTTTGACATATTGTCGATACAAATGCAAAGTATCGAATGTAGAAAAACGCATTTTTCAATTTCAATTATTCTGATTGATTTTGGACTGATTTAGTTTGTGGCAAACTCTCGAAAATTCAAAAAAATTAATTATTAATTACCTAATATGCATTATGTCTAGATATATCGCAGAACAGAGAGACATTCGATACTTTGCATCAGTGTAGGGCATATTGTAATTCAATTAAGATTTACGAATTACGATTACACTGTATTTGTAGTTCATGAATTAGAATTACATCAAGAGTAATAATTCAATTAAAACGTGAATTATAATTACATTGTAATCCTGTAATGTAATTCAAGCACTAATTATGTAATTTAAATATCAATTACCAAGAATTGTAATTGCATTACAATTTTAATTCAATTATAAGTGGTCTTATTACTAATTATGATAGTCAGTTATTAAAATATCAATTTTCTCAAGAATTGTAATTTAATTACAATTGTAATTCAATTACAATTGTAATTCATTACAATTCAAATACTCGCGTTTTTTCAATTACTGTAATTGATATTGATTTTTTTTTTTGCGGTGCTTCGACTGCTAGGGGCAGATTCATTAGCATCTGTCATTGAAATTTTCAGCCGTTTCAATTACAAAAAAAAAATGTAATTCATAATTCAATACCATTTGAATTACATTGTAATTCAAATTTACTCAACAGTAATATCAAATAACTACGTAATTCAAATACTTGAGTTCTATTTAATTTAAATACAGTTAATCCAAATTGAATTATTTTTTCAGTTACTCTAGTTGATATTTTCAGACTTTTCCATTACAATTATAAAAAATGTAATTCATAATTCAAATATCATTTGAATTACATGTTAATTCAAATTTACACAACGCTGCTTTGCATTTGTATCAACGATATATTTGTATAATTTACTAAAAGGTTTTTCTTTAAATCTCATAAACTGAGGCTGACCAATTTTAGTTCCCAATTCCTGATATACTAAACAGAAAAAAATATTTGAAATCTGTTATCAAGTAGCTGATAAGAAATGTGCTTGTTTGCACACGTGTTGTTAGATACGTCCATCTAAATCGAATCTTCCCCCAAGGGCCTTTCCATTTTCCTAAATTCGTTCCATTCTCTTTCTTCTATAATAAATTCTTCCTGTACTCCACCTTCTGCAGAAAGAGATCCAATTTTCTACATCCCAGTCCAATATTCCTATCTTACTTGTCAGGCCAATTTCCTCCTTTACGATTTTTCCAGATTTCCTGGTTCAAGAAAGCTCATCTCATTTCGGAGTCATAGTTACTTCTGGTTGAGTACATTTGGTGAGTTAGGAATGATTTGGTCATTTCAAGGATAAATTGCATAAACTCGATGAAGATTTGAAGTAAATCTTCAAAAATTCATTGTCGAATGCGAAGTAAATTGCTCTAACTTGTAAAAAAAAAGTCTGACTCAAAGGAACTGATTCTTCTTAGCGCGGATCCTTTCATATCACTAGTGTCGTTTGGAAAGGTTGAAATAGAAACAGTTATAATTTTGGTTGGACCTTTCATGAAACACTTTTTTGACCCAAAATACTATAACATGCAAAATATCTCTCTGGTCTCGTCAAGGTTCGCTCTAGGAAAACACTGTGACTATTTCTCATTTTTTTTATTTTGTTTACTATAATACAAGTTTAACAGATAATTTCGATTGAAAACAAAACAACAACCCATTAATAAGTGAGTTAACCCTTTCCGTACGCAATGAGTCGCAAGGAGTGTGTTCTGCTGTACGGGATACTCGCATCCGGCTTCGGTCCCCCTGTACGGGATACTTTTCCCACTCTCGATCACAGCGCCTCGACCTTCAGCGATCTCCTCGCCGTACTTAAACTCGTCTTTTATTATTTTTATTTTTATATTGGTTACAATGATTATTAATTTTTATTTATATTCAATTAGTTTGGCTTTTGAATAATTATTTTAAGTTGATAACTTTCTTTAAAAATAAGTAATAAAAAAGCTATATTATATATAAGAGTACAAAAAAGAAGTTTTTTTTCAGTTACCATTTGCCCTGTATTTTATGAATAATAAGCAAGGGAATTAAATACTCAATAACTACGGCAAATAAATTTTCCATCTTCATTTTTGATCCGTGACTTTGTACACCGGCGGAGTTAATTTTTTTTTTTTATGTATAAAATTTAGTTACAAAAACAAAAGCATAATTATAAATATTTACAGTTAATTTAATGAATGGCTTAATTAAATATGTAATATATTAAACATTTTAATTAAATATTAAATATTTTTTTTTAAAGTGGAGGACACGCAATAAAAAGAAACAATTTTTCTAAATTTAACGAAACACGAATATAAGATCTTAACTTCAGGACTAAAAGTTAACTGATTTTGCAAATAAATGCTCTTAGGAATGTACAGAAGAATAAAAACAAACGGTAATTTAACTAGGTTTGACAGGGTAACTGGGCGGAGAAGGCAACGAGTTGTAATTAGACTAAAAACGACCAAAAACTTCATTCAAATGCCATCTAGTAATAGGCAGGAATACTAGAAGTACAATACGGTAACGATAGATAGCTCTAAAGTCGAGAAATGAGAAGACTAAGAATGCGAGAGATACGCCGAGCTCTCGACTGCTGTACAAGTCCACGGTATGTGGGTCCCGACTTCCTTCGACTTCTACACAAGTCCACGGTACACAGGTCCCGACCGCTCTCGACTGCTGGAGCAGTCCACGGTACGGAAAGGGTTAAACAACGACAGAAACCCATTCAAAATAATAAAACAAACAAATTTGAAGTTTTAAGCACTAATTTCTCCGATTTACAACGCCTTAGGGTGTGTTTACAGCTGATAATTATAGCAGGATATTTATGTCAGACGGAAATTGTGACTAATGTAAACTGCAAACAATTTCTGTCTGAGATATATATTTCTATCACGAGCTATAAGTGTCGACTTATCTATACCATCAGGTGTAAACACTGACTATAAAGAGAAGAATTTAAAGTCAGAGAGAAATATCTTGGTTACTAGCTGTATTGTCGACTTATCTATACCATTAGGTGTAAACACTGACTATAAAGAGAATAATTTAAAGTCAGAGAGAAATATCTTGGTTACTAGCTGTATTGTCGACTTATCTATACCATCAGGTGTAAACACTGACTATAAAGAGAAGAATTTAAAGTCAGAGAGAAATATCTTGGTTACTAGCTGTATTGTCGACACTTCAATACCAACAGATGTGAACACTGACTATAAAGAGAAGAATTTAAAGTCAGAGAGAAATATCTTGGTTACTAGCTGTATTGTCGACACTTCAATACCAACAGATGTGAACACTGATTATTAAGAGAAGAATTTAAAGTCAGAGAGAAATATCTTGGTTACTAGCTGTATTGTCGACTTATCTATACCATCAGGTGTAAACACTGACTATAAAGAGAAGAATTTAAAGTCAGAGAGAAATATCTTGGCTACTAGCTGTATTGTCGACACTTCAATACCAACAGATGTAAACACTGATTATTTGCGCCATGACCTATGACGGGCCGTCCATTTATCGCAAAAACAAATCAAGAACTGTCCTATACATATCCATGACATATATGTCTAGCTATTTCGGTCAGTATGTAAACTTGCATGGGAATATCTATTCGACACCTGACATAAATATCCTGCGAGACGTGTCAGATGTGAACGCACCCTTATGAAACATTTCTTCAGAACCTCTTTTGTAGGAAATTTAGTAAGTTTTCGAACGGTCACCTTCCACTTACCACGATTTCCCAACCTATTTCGAGATATTAAGAGAAATATACGAAGTTCCCCAAACTTTTTATGTCTTTTAATAAAATATTTTATTCTAATTCTTCCTTATCTCCAAACGTAACCAAAATTTAAACATTTCCAAGCCTGGTGCAAAATAAAAGAATATTGTGGGAAGACCAATTTTGTTTTATCTTCTGAAATTCAGCAACCAAACAACCGGAAAACAATACATATATATATTTTTAGCACTTCCGGATTGTGTCGTGAGGTCAATCTCATAAGCGGGGTTCCTTCCTTTGGAGGGAAAGAGGAAGCGCGCTAAAATTAAACTATATAAAAATAAATAACAAAATTATAATAAAAATGTTAAGTGAAAACATGCTTTTTGGTAATTATTATAACAATTTTTGCTGAATACCTCCGTTATTAATTAATCGGTCCTGCTTTGTGGCATTGAAAAATTGGACTATAAAGCTGAATTTTAAAGCCAATTGTTTCGGAAAACTCATTTAAACTTCGTGAATAAATAGAACTGCAACGCAGGAAGCTTATTCAAAATGTATTCGAACTACAATATCTTAGAAATATAACCTATCCACTAGGAATGTCTTATTTTAACTCTTTTTAAATTACTTCGTATATTTTACGATAGACGCAAACAGATAAATGATATTTTGTCAGTTTTCATATTCTGTTTGCCTAGACTTGTTTCATTCTTTTTGCAAAACCTCTTTTCCTGTCATCAGAAAAAGCTGCTCCTCTCATTTTTCTAATCTCCCTGTGACCGACTTTCCAATAATAAATTTGTGCCTCAATTTGAAATGTCTTTCTGTTTAATAGCTGCCTATTGCCAACGGCCATAGCCACGTTGAATACACCGGTTCCCGTAGATCACCGAAGTTAAGCAACGTCGGGCGTGGTCAGTACCTGAATGGGTGACCGACTACGTGCTGTTGGCATTAGAAAAGGGTGGCAACCTGTAGATAGCCCGGCGCTAATAGCCAAATAGTTGATGCGCCGTAAAACAAAACAAAAAAAAAAAAAAAAAAAATAGCTGCCTATTATAAATCTATCATTGCTGCTATAACCAATTTAATTAGTTCTTCTTTTGCCTAACATTGATTTTTGTATTAATAACGACGATATATTAGTATCATATATACGATTTTATAATGATATTAAAAAAATGGTATATAATATAATTAATAAGTATTAGAGATATAACTTGTCACTTGGGGAAAGCGCAGAGGGGATTCGACGTTGCCAGTTCTACAAATCTCTCAGCCACCGCTCTGCCTAGGCCCGGGACAAGCAGAGGGAGGAGGCAATCCAGCAAGGCTGTCATTGACTAGAGGTGTCAAATCCTAACCCCACCCGCCTAAGTGACAATTGACGTATATCTCTGAGATTATAATCTGTAATAGACCTTGTGGACGTTCAGTTAAATTGAAGCATTATTTTGTGATCCACACCATACTTCATAATCTGGTTTTAGATGGGGTGAATATTTACAACAGTATTTTTTGAATTTAGGTTTCATGTCAAGCCTTCATCGAATAACATTCGAAGGAATTTCAATGTGATTTTGTTTGGTGATATTTTCTTTAAATTTCTCTGTATATGGTTATATTTTTTTTGTATACTTTCTTTTAAAGGCTAAATGTTTTCTATGCAAAAAGGCAAAGCTGCGGCCAACGAATAAAATAAAATGTCAATATTTCTAACAAATATTTTGAAGGAAATTTTTAATACAAAAGAAAAAAAAAACATTCTATCTAAAATTTGAAAAATAATCTAGTTGTTTGACCATTTTAGAAAATGTTTATATTTTTGCCATCAATTAAATATTAAATCTGTAGTTTAAAACAATTTTTCACATATTGGACTTAAAAATATTCAAATAGGGAAGAAGACATAAAAGATAGGGCAGATTGTAAGAAAAACAATGGTGTTCGAGTTAAGTGTCCTGAGGTAAAAAAAATGTATTCCTTCATTTTAAAACGATAGACTAAAAATATTTTCAAAATTGTTTTGTAATATTGATTTTATATGTGATTGATGGTAAAATTAAAATATATATATTAAAAGTTGTCAAACAACCACCAATGAACCACTTAATATGGATTGACCCTGATGATATTACCGGTATTTTTACATTATTCTTATCCTAATTCAGATTCAGGCAAGATGTTCTGGATTTTCCACTTTATATGTATCCGTTAAAGGCCGGGTGAACCAAGGGACGGCCTGGGACCCAATCATGTACCCTCAAACAATGACACTAAGTGAAAAAATCTTAAGTACGCGTCCGAAATCACAAGTCCTGCAGACAACGAATGGAATGCTCTACCAATCTCGCCTCTAGCTTACGGATTATCTTAATCAGTGTTTGAACTTAGTTGTACAGAAGATATTTAATAATCGTTTTAACAAGCTCTCTAAGAAATAACCAATGATTTTGATGATTGTGTTACGCAAAGGAAACAAAAAGAATAATCCATTTGAAGTGAAATTGTGGAATTATTAACACATAAGCCCTTCTAAGAGAGAAAATTACACCAGAGAGAATTTCTTACAGCGTAGGAAAATCTATGAAGAAAAGCAGCTGTGGAGATGAATATCAAGAAGCAGCCATATTGAATTTTAATGGTTCCTCTTTGGAGCGTTTTTCTTTTCCTTCAGCTACTAGTAATGACAAACTCCTTTCATATTTACTGCACGGATAATCCCTAAGACTACACAGTAAAGGCAGTAGCAAGTAAAGAAAGAATTAGTAAATCATTACAATTACTAAGCTGCTAAGAAATGAATTAATTAATAACAAAAATTTACAAAAGATACCAGATGTAGAAAATAATGCAGGCTAACAAATGTGGATTAATCTTAAGCTCTGAAACAAATCAACCCATTTTCTGGCATTCATTAATATTAACCATCTGTTTACATTTTATAAATTAAGCAGACGTTTTGTATATATAATAAAGAAAAATGTTTTTGTAATGTTTACTCATTTGTCTTAAGAATACAAAGGCAGTTATGAGATAAAAGATAAATTAGCTAAGCCTTAAAGCTTCCTTCTATTGAAACATGAAGATATTTGCAGGCATAAGGAAAAATAATTGCTTTACTAATTAAAAATGAATAGGGTTTTATTTTTTAAAAAGTATGAATGACTTTATAAACAGATTCTAACAACTGTAGGAGAATTCCACCATTAAAAGCTATTTTAAAAACGTTCTCTAATTTTCAACTTAACCCTTCAAACGCTCAGAGCGCATATATGCGGGCGTAGAAAGCTGTGTCTCCAGGGCTCAAGACGCATATATGCGGTCTGGGTTCTCCACTCTCCACGATCGGCTTGACTCTTAGTTTTTCGTATCCCTCTCCTCCAAAAACTGTCAATGGTCATAGAAGCATACAAAGCGAGAAAAACTCTATTTTTTAAAAAAACAAAAAAAAACAAAACTATAAGCTAGGAAAAATGGTATTGAATGAACGATGAGGCCACCTAGACCAGGAGCGCTGAGATTTTATCACACAGTTACGGTGTAAGTATACATGGCCCACCCATCACATCTATGGAGATGCTAGGCCCGCACGACATTTAGTGGTTATAAGGTTATAAGGTTAATAATAGTTAGTGGTTATAAGGTTATAAGGTTAATAATAGTTAGTGGTTATAAGGTTATAAGGTTAATAATAGTTAGTGGTTATAAGATTATAAGGTTAATAATAGTTAGTGGTTATAAGGTTATAAGGTTAATAATAGTTAGTGGTTATAAGGTTATAAGGTTAATAATAGTTAGTGGTTATAAGGTTATAAGGTTAATAATAGTTAGTGGTTATAAGGTTATGAGGTTAATAATAGTTAGTGGTTATAAGGTTATAAGGTTAATAATAGTTAGTGGTTATAAGGTTATAAGGTTAATAATAGTTACTGGTTATAAGGTTATAAGATTAATAATTCTAAAAATCAGGCGATTCAGTAACTTGCTGAAAATCCATCTGTTCTGATGGAACTTTCCTGCAGTGAAAATTTCCAAATATAAAAATATTACAGAACATATCGCACTACTATTTCTAAAGTGACACCAACCAAAAATTCAGAGCTTGTACGTCAGAGGGCACTTATTTCACTGTTCCTGTCTTAAAGATATTCCCTCTACATAGCCAAGAGTGACATATTTCACTGTTCCTGTCTTAAAGATATTCCCTCTACATAGCCAAGAGTGACTTATTTCACTGTTCCTGTCTTAAAGATATTCCCTCTACATAGCCAAGAGTGACTTATTTCACTGTTCCTGTCTTAAAGATATTCCCTCTACATAGCCAAGAGTGACTTATTTCACTGTTCCTGTCTTAAAGATATTCCCTCTACATAGCCAAGAGTGACATATTTTCAGTTGAGTTATTTTATGAGTTGTGTCATTTTAGAAATAGTAGTTAGATACATGCATGATATTTTGTATTGTTTATTTATACAGGAACAAAACTCTATTCAGTTAAAATGGAAAAATTACAAACACTTTTGTGGCAGAAATATGTTGGAACCAATGGAGCGTATTTTGATTAATAAAATTCTTTGAAATTGATAACTTTGAAAGTTGGTTTTTATAATTTATTCTGCGAATACAAAGGACTTTTTGAGATAAAGGATGAATTATTTTTACCTTAAAGCTCCTTTGCCAAAGACATTCTTTCTTTTGAAGCGAAGGATACCCGCGTAATAGGTAGAAATATTTAGAAGAAAAAATAATTTCTTATTTTATTAAAAATAATATAAGGCAAATTCGTGTATAGTTGACATTTTCGTACAATTTTGCTGATAATAAACGCTTTAAATGGGTCTCCTCATGGTCTAGCGGCTAACACTTTGGGAGTCTCAGCAGGAGATGGTGGGTTCGAGTCCCACCTAGAGCAGGGATTTTTCTCAGTTCAAGCACCGTTGGGAAAATACCAAGCTGCACCATTAATGTCGGTATTTAGACACATATTGACAGAATGTAGAAGACGTGATTACTTACAAATACCGCACGACATGACTGAACTTTTGAAACAGGGTAGCCAATCGATAAACACTATTTTTCAACATCTAAAACACACACAGCTATACAACAAGATTTAAAGTTTAATATTTCTTCTGGAATAATAGAATCCGTTAAATTAACCACCCATTCATTATTAAAAATATGTTCTAAATTTAGGTTATTTTGTTTATTTCCTGAAATTTGGAAGGACTTTTGAATTTTGTTTTTATAAATTTCCTTATTATAATTTTGAATTCTTTCAGAATACAATTTTAAACATGTTTCTAAAATTAAAGTCATTTTTGGATCGCTAATCTATTTCTTTCCTACTTAATTTACAACGCAGCTGGTAATTACGACATATTTCTAAATTTAGTAATTTATATTGGAAAGACAAAATTGCATTAAAATATTGTTTGTACTTACAAAAGGAGTTTTCAAAAATGTTGAACAATCTTCTTGTTTTGTTTAAAATAAATTTCGGAAAGATATGATTCTTCTTGCAGTCTTGCAGATAATGTATTCTTTCAGTCACGACATTCTTCTCTTTGATAATTCGCGTCAATCCGAAGCACTTCTTCCTTGCTTCTTCGTTGATGTTGATATCCAGGATCTCCCAGTTGATATCCCGGGAGATCCTGGATATCAACAAGATTTAATTTTAGACTCTAAAGTTACTTCTGATATTTGGTAGCATTTGTGAAAAGATAATTTTCATTATAATTATTTGTTATTTTAAATTAATTTTGTTTTCACTTAATCATGATTTATATGCGTGAGTGTATGAATACGCATGTATGTACATGTGTATAACATGAATTACACATAGTGTATAAAAGCAATGTATATGCATGTGTTGTGCACTTGCATATACATCTGTAATGTATATAGTAATGTTTTATTATATATACATGTATATAATGTATATATATATATATATATATATATATATATATATATATATATATATATATATATATTATAGTGTGCATACTTATAATTGTTATATTAATTTGTAAAATACTTTTATTGTAAATTAATGTTTTTACTTTATATGAAATATCAATAAGAAATTGTAACAACTGTACAAGAACATGTTTGTAATTATCGAGCGAATCATCTGCGTTATGAGAGTCTTGATAATAAATAAATCAAATAATGTCGGTAGTAAGGGCACAAATGATGGTGTGCCGTAAAAAATAAATAAATAAACACTTTACAATTAATATAAAAAAGACTTTACTGCGGCATCAAAAATACCAACTGCCTCAGCTTATAATGGAAGAAATTCTGGTGGAAAAGTGTGAATCATTGATGAAATGTCTGGTTTTGTCACTAGAAAAACCTTATGCATCGTACCGTTAAAGGCACTATCATATGAGGGCCTAAGACGTCAAGGGGTCTAAGTGACATTTAAAAAAAAAAAAAAAAAAACTAGTTAGATAAACGAATGGGTTGTGAACTCCGTAATCTGGGTGGTAAAGAGATCCAAGTGATTTTCTTGACAGTTGCTGTCACCTAGCTTGTGTTCTCTTGAGTGTTGTCACTTTTGTTAGAGCAGAAGGAAATTAAGGGGTCTATGTGCGGATTCTCCAAATCTTTTGCATATAAATCATAAACCGGATGATGTACCTATTATGTATCATTAAGTCTTCCACATGGTGACTTTTACCTCAAATGAAAACGTTTTTTTCTCCGTTACTGAGAATTTCTCGAAATAGTGTGCTATAAAATTATACATATCAAAAAATCCACGGGGAACACACACACACATATATATACAGGGTCTGTCCGGAAAGTAATAAGACTGAGTCAATTAAAAAAAAAAAATAGGCCTCTCCTGCGTCGATACAGCGCTGCTAGGGCGATTTCCAAGCATTGTAGGCGTTACAGTAGGCATTCTCCGGAATAGCCTTTAGAGCCGCGGTAAAAGCTGCTTGGATCCCCTCTGCCGTCTTAAAATGCTTTCCTTTCATCAGTCTTTTAAGGCAAACAAAAAGAAGTCCGGGGGCCACATCTGGGCTGTAGAGCGGCTGGGGAAGCGTTGGGATGCCTGCCTTGGTCAGGTAGCTGGTCACAAGAAAGGAGGTATGGGTTATGTGCGGATTCTCCAAATCTTTTGCATATAAATCATAAACCGGATGATGTACCTATTATGTATCATCGATAATAAACAGCTAAAGACCTGAAGATTCGTCTGGTATGATGGGAACTGTAAGAATCTAGTTTTTGCTATTACCACATATGTTCTACTTTGACTCCATTTTCCTCAAAAAATTGAGTTTGTTAATTAGATCTTTTGACCTCTGGGGTCCTCATCCATATTCTAATCTAATGTAGTTACCCGAACGCAAAAATCAACACTCAGAATTTGGTACTCACTACACACTAGCATAAAAAAATAAATGTGATATCTCAGTGTTTTTCCGTATTGATGTTATCCTTAGAGTGATTGGGGGGAATTGGAATAGATATAATTATTACTTTGTTGGGAAATTTTGATAAAATTTCAAAAGCCTATTCTAATCTTGAAGAAAAGAGAGATTTTTTTGTAGTAACCAAGTGTAAGCGAAAATTAACCTTTCTCTACTTCCATTAATTTTAACGCTAACCGCATTAAAAACAACAAATCATACACACATTCCATTCATTTTCTAATCATGTGTTACTTAAAAAAATTATTTTACTGTTAATTGCAACACTAAGGTAGTAGTGAAAGACAAAACCCCGTATAATTGAACGAACCAGACCCTCTGGAATTTCTAGTTGTATGCTCCAAATAAATTAATCCATTTATGCACATATTTCTCCAATTTATATTTAAATATTCTACAAAAATAGTTTTTGGATGGACTGCAAAAACTATTTTTGTAGAAAATTTAGCTTTTGAATAAAATCCTTACATTTCCGACGATTTTCCCAGTGCTTTCCATATATTCAAGAAAACATTCGAAAATCCCAAAATATAATGACTCTTAAAAAATATATAGTTTCTATAAATTCCTGATCTCTGCAATAAACTAACATTTGTATATAGTTGCTTGTAAGAATGTTGAACATCTTAAAACCTTTTCAACTCAATCCGGGATTTTGGAGGAGCATAAACAAATATACTCTTTTTGATTACGGTAATAGATATGGACCAAGGAAAATTGGTTTCTTGTGATTTCATACATGAATGTAACAAAAAAACTGGAAAAACCATTATCGGAACTTGTTGGAGAAACAATCTTTTAATAATGTGTTCAAAAATCTTATTGTTTGCTAAATGTTATTGACTCTCATTGAATACCCCTATACATATTGTAAATAGATATTTCACGTTGACGACTCAAGAATATTGTACCTAAAATTGGGTTTGTAAGACTCTTCAATCAATCTTTTCAGCCGAGAGTAATAAGGCTAATGGAATTCTGGATGATAAATGGAGCCCAACAAGTGATCCAATGCGTCCGTTAATTCCTGTTTCCTTCGTGTAAATACCCCTTCAAGATTAGCTTTTATTAGAATTGCTCTGTAATGGTCGTAAGTCTAATTATACTATTGCAGCTACGGTTAAGGCAGTTCCTGGGGTTCTGGGTTCGATTCACACTAGGGGTGGTGGCTTTGTTCAGGAGAACCAATTTTCTATAAGTTTTAACTATTAAAATTTGTTTCATTGTTCCATATAGAAATAGTTTAAAGACAATTTTTCACATTGTTATTGGCATTGATGGGGGCGAGGTTAGCTCAGTGGTAGAGCACTGGACTAATAAGCTGGAGGCCTGAGTTCAAATCCCGAGCAAGCACTAAAGATTTTTTCTTCTGGTGTCTTCGTTCATGGGTTGAATTCGGCCTCCCTGACCGTCCCTAGGCCAACCCAGCCTTTAATTAATTTAATAATGGGTACCTTGGGTGCTAATGACTCTAGCAGTCGAAGCAGCCAAGGGGAAAATCAGGCGGCCGGAGCATAGTACTGACCACACTATCTCCCTAGTGTGCCGTATGGACATGAATCAGATACCTCTATAGTATCTGCCCCTCAGGGCCCTCCTGGCCTGTTACGGGACTGATTTTTTTTTTTTTTTTTTTTTTTTTTTTTTTTTTTTTTTTTTTTTTTTTTGGCATTGATAGGTAATTGGAAGTTTTGATCATAATCAAAAGAAACCAAGTCTTCCACGTATCACCTAGGCCACTTTTACCTCAAATGAACAAATGAAAACGTTTTTTTCTCCGTTACTGAGAGTTACTGGAAATAGTGCACTATAACATTATACATATCAAAAAATCCACGGGGTACACACACACACACATATATATATATATATATATATATATATATATATATATATATATATATATATATATATGTATATATATATATATATATGTATATATATATATATATGTATATATATATATATATATATATATATATATACAGGGTCTGTCCGGAAAGTAATAGGACTGAGTCAATTAAAAAAAAATATTGATCCAACCGTTACAATTTTTTAAAAACTTTCAAAATGGGCTCCTCCTGCGTCGGTGCAGCGCTGCCAGCGCAATTTTCAAGCATTGTAGGCGTCACAGTAGGCATTCTCCGGAATAGCCTTTAGAGCCGCGGTAAAAGCTGCTTGGATCGCTTCTGTCGTCTTAAAATGCTTTCCTTTCATCAGTCTTTTAAGGCAAACAAAAAGAAGTCCGGGGGCCACATCTGGGCTGTAGAGCGGCTGGGGAAGCGTTGGGATGCCTGCCTTGGTCAGGTAGCTGGTCACAAGAAAGGAGGTGTGAGTTGGGGCGTTGTCGTCGTGCAACTTCCAGTCGGCTGCGATGTCTCTATGGACCAGCATGGTCTTCATCGGCGGTCTCTTCCCGGCTCTCCGAAAAGGCATTCTGCCACCGAAACACACCACTTCTTGCTAAAGTATTATCTGGGATAGCCTGCTTGATCATCTCAAACTTCTCTGTCGCAGATTCGCCGACCTCTGCTGTAACGAACGCTGCATTTTCGGCTTATACCACTCACAAAAACTCGTCGCATGAAAAAGCCTGTCTTGACTCTCCGGAAGCTCGGAGACATCTGAGCAACCCCTCGTTCGTTAGATAGGGACCCAAACAACCGAATCCAGTCGGCGCACACGCGTTCCGAAGTATAGTCGTGGCGGAAAAAAATCAGTCCTATTACTTTCCGGACAGACCCTGTATATATTTATACACACAGATACATATATTTTGTTAGAAAACAGTGTTCCGGTATTTGTCTGGTTTACGAACTTGACCTTTCTTTCGAAAGAATTTATTTTTGTGCCAATTTTATTAAACACGGACCAATTTTGAGGCAGCTACAATGTGAACAGACAAACATACGGCACTTCTGGATTGCGTAATTTCGATGACGTCAGATGCTAGTTTCCTTCCATTGGAGGGAGGGAGGACACGCCTTAAAAGTAGGAGTCAAGTTGGTGGGGTGATTAATTTCCGTTTACTTTACCCTTACTTACAGTAGTTAGGCACAGCTTTTTGCCCATTAATACCATAAATTATAACCCTCTTCTCTCGAGGTTTCTTTTGAATGAATGAATGAATGAAAAAAAAACTTTATTCTGGGACTTCGTCCCATAAGAATAAAAATAAGTACAAAATAAACAATAAAGAAATTTAACCTAAAAATATAAATATGAATAAAGAAAAACAAAAGTATAAAAGAACAAAACAAAAAAAAACAACTAATACAAATATTATATGTGAAGCCTTAAATAATAAAATGAAATATAAGTAAATATGTACATTCATTGGAATGGGGCAATGATGATACAATGTTCAGAGGGGGATGGGAATAAAATTAAAGAGTTTAAATAAACAAATAAATATTAAAAAGTTGAATAAATATTAAAGGAATGGGGGCTATAAAAAGATTTAAACTAGGAAAATGCATAAACACGAGAAAAAAACAGCAATATAATTTACAAAGGTAATCAGGTCTTCCTGGTGGTGAAATTTTAAGAAGCGTCTTCCTGGGAGGATAGGAGAAAAGCAAAGAGGCGGGATTTAAAGACAGGTAAGGAAGGAGAGTGTCGAATGGAAAGTGGGATAGAGTTCCAGAAGGAGGAGGCTCGGGAGATGAAGGAACGGTCGAAGAAGGCTGTTTTATGAGTGGGAGGATAGAGATCGGAGGGACGGGAGCGGGTAACACGGGAATGGACAGCAGATTTAAACTGCAGGAGGTTGTAAATATAGGAAGGAGATTTGGAAGAAATGGTTTGGTAAAGGAAGGAACCTAGGAAATATTGTCGTCGAGTTGATGGAAATAGCCACTTCAACTCGGAATACCGGTGTGAAATATGGGCATCCCTGGGGGTATCGAGGATAAATCTGAGAAAACTGTTCATTAATCGCTTAAGACGAACCTCAAGCTCCCCAGTGAGCCCTTAAAGCAGTTGAACCCTTCTTAGCAGTTAAAGTTTCATTTTTACGAAGGTGATATCAGTAAGCCAATGTAAGTTTCCTGCAAAAATAACACGAAGCTAGAAAATAAAATATTAACTGTTTACAATCCAAGCATTCAAAATTACACTAGAGATAAAAATGTTATGGAGCAGTGCTAAAATTACGCAACTCCTGCGAGTGAGACTTTTATTTGTAAACTGTTTTAATTATTCGTCTTTCTTAAAACTTTGACTGCGGGAGTGGTAAACTCCAAACCATCCAAAAAAGTGTATTTTCTTTTTCATTTTATGATTTCATTTGTTCTGTTATCGTGACTTATGTATTGGAAATTCTGGACAATTTACTTCAGAAACATGTTTTTTACCATGACGAACATGTGGCGAAGAAATCACAAAAATTCACAGAAAGGTCTGAGCCCGGACCGATTCCAGAATAAGGCACGCGAAACACTCTATGAGACAAATAAACCAGCTAGGAGGTTTGTAGCCGATCCCCAAAACTTTTTATCTTTTCCTCCCAGCTAGCCAGGTAACGCACATGTGGCGTCATCCGCAGCCAAGGCGCTAAACCAGTGTTTAACACCTTGACTGCCAGGTCCGACGCGTATTCGGAGTAAGGGTGTCTCGCCGTGTGCTGGGCCTGGCTATGCGTCGGAGTATGACTATCCCTAACCTTTCACTTCTCTCACTTCATTAACCGAGGAAAAGCTTAAAATTTTCTCAGGCAATTAATTTTTCATTCTAGAGTGACCCTTAGCTATAGGGGAAGTCAAAATGTTGCATCCTTCACCCCCCCCAATTCTGTTCCAATTTTTTTTTTATTACTATTATTATTTGGGTGCCTCGACTGCTTTGGTCATTGGCACCTTTCTGTTCCAATTAACAAAAAAAAAAACTATTTATGCAAAATGTTTACGCAATCGGACAACTGCTAGGCGACCCTCAAACGCTTTGAAATTGAAACATACTATACGCAAAGATAAATGTCGTTAAAGAAGTAATATACAGTTCTATCTCAATCCGTTTCTTATTGCAATTTATGTAGATACATCAGGCTACCCAAGAAAATCTTTAAAATCATTCTGAATCATATATCTTAAAATTTAATTATAAAACTTTCAGGGATATCATGAAAAAATTAAAAAATATTAGGTTTTTAATACTGCACACAACTTGTATAAGACAACTTCATTTTTGTTTAAAACAGAAATTTCTATAGAAACAAGGCATAATGTGAACAATAAAAAAGTACAAATATTGAATATTATATTTTTGTAAGGGCGGATTTAGTAGCAGTCGGGTATTTTTCCCGGCCCCGGCAACGATCTGCAATACAATATGAAAAAAATAGATTTTTGTGAAGGAAGAAAAATCATTTTGGCGGAGAACGTAGCTCTACAGTTGTTTTTTTTTTTTTTCTTCTTCCTCTTCTTCAGCATTGTCTGCTTCCAGCGTAACTTCAGCTTTATATTTGCATTAACAGCTGTTGGAACGTTGTCATCAAATCAGGATGGAGCATCTGTTTAGGGAACTAAGTACCAGAGATGATTGGAAATTTTGTGTGCGGCAGCCTTACTAATTTCTGGATGAATATCCTGATAATCTATCAGTTGATGCATGAATTGAAAGTCTTGATATGGTGCTTTAATTGGGTCTGATGATAGAAACCAGACTCGAGCGTACACTCGCGCAAGAAAAATACTTCTTCTTTCTTCTCAAAGAATTTTTCTGGCAATGAGATAACTGAAATTGTTTTTGGAACAGGTACATTTTGAATGCATAAATCGCCTTTGACATCCACCTAGCATGACTTACAGCTCCTGGTACACGAAACGATACTCCTTTCTTCCCGCGCCTTTGCCATCCACCTAGCATGACTTACAGCTCCTGGTACACGAAACGATACTCCTTTCTTCCCGCGCCTTTGACATCCACCTAGCATGACTTACAGCTCCTGGTACACGAAACGATACTCCTTTCTTCCCGTGCCTTTGACATCCACCTAGCATGACTTACAGCTCCTGGTACACGAAACGATACTCCTTTCTTCCCGTGCCTTTGCCATCCACCTAGCATGACTTACAGCTCCTGGTACACGAAACGATACTCCTTTCTTCCCGCGCCTTTGCCATCCACCTAGCATGACTTACAGCTCCTGGTACACGAAACGATACTCCTTTCTTCCCGCGCCTTTGACATCCACCTAGCATGACTTACAGCTCCTGGTACACGAAACGATACTCCTTTCTTCCCGTGCCTTTGCCATCCACCTAGCATGACTTACAGCTCCTGGTACACGAAACGATACTCCTTTCTTCCCGTGCCTTTGACATCCACCTAGCATGACTTACAGCTCCTGGTACACGAAACGATACTCCTTTCTTCCCGCGCCTTTGACATCCACCTAGCATGACTTACAGCTCCTGGTACACGAAACGATACTCCTTTCTTCCCGTGCCTTTGCCATCCACCTAGCATGACTTACAGCTCCTGGTACACGAAACGATACTCCTTTCTTCCCGCGCCTTTGACATCCACCTAGCATGACTTACAGCTCCTGGTACACGAAACGATACTCCTTTCTTCCCGTGCCTTTGACATCCACCTAGCATGACTTACAGCTCCTGGTACACGAAACGATACTCCTTTCTTCCCGCGCCTTTGACATCCACCTAGCATGACTTACAGCTCCTGGTACACGAAACGATACTCCTTTCTTCCCGTGCCTTTGCCATCCACCTAGCATGACTTACAGCTCCTGGTACACGAAACGATACTCCTTTCTTCCCGCGCCTTTGACATCCACCTAGCATGACTTACAGCTCCTGGTACACGAAACGATACTCCTTTCTTCCCGCGCCTTTGACATCCACCTAGCATGACTTACAGCTCCTGGTACACGAAACGATACTCCTTTCTTCCCGTGCCTTTGACATCCACCTAGCATGACTAACGGATCCTGGTACACGAAACGATAGTCCTTTCTTTCAGTGCAAACGAGTGCGTTTTCAGGACATTAACAAGAAAATGACTAATTTGATTTCCATTACTAGTGCTCACCTGCTCAAAATTGATTAAAAAATAAAATGATTTAAAAAAAAAATTATCTAAAAAAAATCACTTCCGGACGAAAATGTCAATATTTCAAGATCATTGCGGGTCGCCTTGGAGTTGTTTGAATTAGCTAACATTTTGCACAGATCGTTATTTTGTTGATTGGAACAAGATAGAGGGCTGGGATGTAAACTTTTAGAAAGTTGAAAAATAAGGGCCACCCTAGTGCTTATTGCCTACCTTACATTATCAACGTAAAAGTCACCCAAGAAACGTGAAGCGTCATTTTAGTTGTCTGCTCCTCTCCCTCGTTTGAACGCTACTTCAATATCTGTTCCATCTTTTCTACATTCTGGGATCTGAGGCACAAGAAACGGTTTGATTAATGTTTTTCAAACTACACGTGGTTTTTCCCATTTAGTTGAGAAATATTGAGTAGGTTATTGGACAATCTTTGTAAATAACTTCCGACAGCGAAATTCTCCTATAGTTGTTAGAATCTGTTTATAAAATCATCCATTTATTTTTTCGAAAATTTAATCCTATTAATTTTTAATTAGTAAAGCAATTATTATCTTATACCTGCAAATATCTTAGTGTTTAAAGAGAAGGAAGCTTTAATGCTTAGCTAATTTATCTTTTATCTTATAACTGCCTTTGTATTTTTAAGACAAATGAGTAAACATTATAAAAACATTTTTCATTATTATCTATATCAAAAAGCCTATTTAATTTATATAAAGCAAACAGATGGTTAATATTAAAGAATGGAAGAAAAAGAGTGGCTTTGTTTCAGAGTTTAAGATTAATCCATATTTGTTAGCCTCCATTATTTTCTACATCTTTTATCTTTTAGCGCGGTTCCTCCCTCCCCCATAGGGAGGAACCCCGCTTATAGGGTTGATACAATGAAACAATCCGGAAGTGCCGACTAGAAAATTTTGCGTTTCAGAACCTCTGGAAACCGAAAATGATGGTAGTTCAAATTTGTATATATATACATATATGTATATATTTATATATATATATATATATATATATATATATATATATATATATATATATATATATATTTGTCTGTTCGCTCATTTCTGGCTTCCCTGATGGTCCGATTTTGATGAAATTTGGTACAAAAATCCGTCGTCCAATTTGAAAGGTCAAGTTCGTTAACCAGCAAAATCCGCCCACTGGAAGATGGCATTTGGGGCGAAATTCGCGCAAAAAAAATCGTAACGCTTACGTTTTTGAGTTCATAAGCTTGTAAGTACTCTTTTTATAGGCTTCTTGGGCTAGGAAAACGAATGGAACCATTTTCAAGGCGATAGCTTTAACCGTTTTCGACAAAATTGGAAAAATAATTTTTGAATACCGTTTTTGGTTTGGGTACTTAGAATTACGGGATTCAGTTGAAACATTATCTGCATGTTCTACTTTCATTAAAACTAATATGTTGAAAGTTTTGTTACGTTTGGAGTTAAGGAAGGGTTAGAATAAAATATTTTATGAACAGACAAGAAAGTTTTGGGAACTTCGTATACTTTCATTAGTATCTCGAACAGGGTTGGGAAATCGTGGTAAGTGGATAGAAACTATTTGAAAGCTTTCTAAATTCTCTACAAAAAATATTCTAAAACTATTTTTGATTAGGTCATGTCAATCGGAGAAATAAGTGCTTAAAACTTCAAATACGTCTGTTTTGTTCTTAAGAACGGGTTTTTGTCGTTCTTTTTGTAATTTTTGTCTCTTTCCCTTTGTTTTTTATTGCTTTTTATTTTTGTAATTTCTTATGTTGGGAAAATTTTGTGTGTAAAACAGGATATGAAAAATGAGACCAATTTTCTGTTGCTAGAAATAATGTAAATTTTGGGAACTTTCATTAATATCTCGAAAACGGTTGAAAATCTTGGTAAACGGAAGAATACCATTAGAAAGCTTATTAAATGCTCTACATAAAAGGTTCTAATGAAAGTTTTGATTAGGCGATGACAATCGGAGAAATAAGAGCTTAAAGCTTTAAAGTAATTGATTTCGCTTATTCGAACTGTTCTTTTTGTCTGTTTTTTATTCCTTGTTATTTTTTAATTGCTTATAGTTGGATAATGTATTCGAAAATAAAACAGGTTTAGTAAAATAACAAAAACAATTTATTGTTAGAAATATAGAGTTCCAAGATTCCAAGACCTTCCAACTAGCGGGAGAGTTTCTAGTGATGCCGACCCTTCCAGGTAAGATTGTAAATCCTACCTTTCAAGACTGTTGGAACCAAAACAATAACTGTCGGGGTTCGGTCACTGCTACTTTTATCGTAAAAATGGTTTTATTGTGCCGACGTTTCGGCTTGAACTTCAAGCCTTCATCAGGGCTGTAAATACAAGTAGGGACATATTTAACACTAATATATGCACATATCTATGTAAATATACCTAACATATATATATATATATATATATATATATATAGTATATATATATATATATATATATTTATATATATGCATATACACATACACATATACACGCACACATATGTATATATATATATGCCCACATACTTACACATATGGGGTATGTATTATTAAGTAGCAGTGACCGAACCCGGACAATCCCTACCTTGCATCATCAACGGTCAACGATCTCCTCTCAACAAAATAATAACTGCTTCTATTTTAATCTTTCGAAATTAGACTAGGGATAAGAACGGAACCGCGCTAAGATGAGGCAGTTCCTGCGAGTCGGACTTTTTGAAATTGTTATATCACTAATTAATTTATTTCTTAGTAGCTTAGTAATTGTAATGATTTACTACTTCTTTACTTGCTACTGCCTTTACTGTGTAGTCTTAAGGATTATCCGTGCAGTAAATATGAAAGGAGTTTGTCATTACTAGTAGCTGAAGGAAAAGAAAAAGGCTCCAAAGAGGAATCATTAAAATTCAATATGGCTGCTTCTTGATATTCATCTCCACAGCTGCTTTTCTTCATAGATTTTCCTGCGCTGCAAGAAATTCTTTCTGATGGGAATTTTCTCTCTTAGAAGGGGTTATGTGTAAATAATTCTACAATTTCACGTCAAATGGATAATTCTTTTTGCATATTATTATGCATTAATGATTTCGTCTATTTACGAGCTTATGTATATATTTTTAAAATGCAGTTCTTATTTTATCATAATGTAGAAGTTGTTTTCCTTCGTTATCTCAAATAAATTCTTTTTTGAGACTACTTCCGACCGAAAACGATTCGGTTTTTAGCGCGTTTCCTCCTTCTCTCTAGGAATAAATATAATTACTAAAGCCGTCAAAATTGACCACATTGTAATCATTAAAATGCTTTTACTCGGTTTTATCTGGATTTGGCAACAACTTTTAATTTTTCTGCCGTCACATCAATTTTTATTAGAAACTTATTACTTATGAAAAAACTATTAAACTAATTTAAACGAAATTTGTTGGGCTGTTTTATTACATAATCTCTATTTTCTTTCTGGAATATGAAGGTCCGAAATGCATTTTAAGCCGCAAAAAAAAAATTGCAAACAATATATCTGCTTTGTAAACTTTTCTTTATGTTTACTGCTGTTTAGCGAAGCAGCAAATAAACTGTATATTATAGCAAATTGTATCAATAATCGTTTGACGCATTGAGAAGATCTCTAGCGTAAATACTTCCAGAGTTTATGAGTAATTAACGAAAGCAATAATTTTATCTAAAGCAACCACTTTTTTATGCTTTTTATTATTTTTATTTCTTCTTTGGCTCACCACCAAGGAAGCATCATACGATTTGTAACGAAATTTCATACAACGATCCATTATATACTAACGTTAAAACTGATTCGCGGCTTTGAAAAATATCAAGAACCTTGGCATTCCATTAGGAAACGATTGAACGAGTTCGTTAACCAGCAAAACCGATCCACCAGAAGGCGACGTTTACTCACAACCTGAATGACTAATTTGCTCATACCGATGGTATATTCCGCTGTATTGCAACGAATCTACGTATACCTTATGGTTATATAAAGAAAAATATGTTTAGAAGAGAGCAAAAATACTCTGATCCGGTTCATTGGAAGTTGGGGTTTACTCTGTATTATGCCAAACCGGCTCATTGCTTGTTGTCATTGCTTGTTACTTTTACTACTAGGATCGCTGATCAGTGGCGCTTTATCCGGTTTACGTTTTATAGTGATTGTGGGAAATTCACTATTTACAAGTAGACGCTTTATTAATCATCAAGATCAATTAATGAAATGTGAAGTTTTTGTACATTTATTAACCCTTGATTGACACCGTGGGGGGAAAAATACCCCACACTTTGTTCTATGGCGTGGTTCTGAAATTCTATAAATCTTAGAGACTCTCCTTCTTCCTAAATAATCGGAATTGTATTATCTGATTTGACCTAATATAAACAATGTAATTTGTCAGCTAATCGGTGCATGAGAAGGTCGCGAGTTGTGTACGGGGTATTTTTTTTACACCACGGTATGTCTTTTTCGCTGATCTGATAAATCTTCGCGGGTCGATTACTTTCATGTTACGGCTTTCCAAGTGACAAAATGGCCTGAAAACTGCCCAGAAAAGATTTTCTCTTTGATTTGGACTACCAAGTGGTGAAAGTTAGTGCCTAACTGGAGAACATACCAAAACCACTGAAGACACTGATGCTTGTTGTTTTGGGAGATGAATCAACATCTGATGGACCTTCGTTAACTTGGACAAACCCGTGAGATGTTCATTTTGTGACAGAAAACATTTAGGTGCTTAGGTCTGCAGAGAAAGCCATTGCTAAAACTTCACTTGGCCACTGCAGAAGATCTCTGGGCCACTGCCTTCTGAGTCTCCTTGGTGGAGAGATTGGATGAGTTACCTTATCGAACGTCACCCATCTTCTCTCTCCACCAAGGCTACTCTTCCTTCAAGTGCGTCAATGTCTGTGCCTCACCGATCTCTCTTCGACTCCAGCCACTGGTCGGAGCAGAGGGGAGTTTTGGTAGGCCCTTTCAACTTCATCTGAACGTCCTTCTGACGTTAATAAAGTATGAACTTGGGAAGCCTTGAGTACAGATCCTTCTTATTGAATCATATTACGAGATATCGCCGATACAAATGCAAACTAACGAATATGAAAAAATGCATCTTTCATTGTCCATCTTTAATAATTTCTGCTGGACTTATTTACGGCAAATTCTTCAATCTGACTTCACTCTATTAAAGGGAAAGTATTCCACTATCAAAAGGTCAAATCTGCCGAATATTTGACTGTTCAAAAAATGTTATGAATAAATACTTTTCCACTCTGAAAAGTGGTGATTTTCATATTCGTTAGTTTGCTTTTGTATCGACGATATTATTATAATGTAATAAAGAAATACGCTGATAACCCAATCCCCCAAAAAAACATAAATGTGAAATAGAGTCCAAGTTCCTCCCCACAAAGAAACACTCCCCTCCCCAAAAAGCGAGAAATATATCCTCCTAACCCCCCCCCCCCCAAAAAAAAAAACGCCTTACCATCCTACACTTCAAAAAATTAGTATGAGTTCGTGTATTAAGCGTACCATATTTTCAACCAAAAATATTTGTCAATACAAGAGATGATACATGAAAGAAATGTCCAAGTTCATTACTTAGAAGACCTATTAGTTACTTACTAAGAACAGTAAAGACACTTCAACTGACCTTTAAAAACAACAATAAAAATACTTATATACAGTTACTAAAATATCACTTTCCCCAACCAGGTATATTCTTAAACTTGGCAATGTTTTATTTGTGCCGAAATTATCTTTAGAGAGAAAACTAAACATTGCCAAGTTTAAGAGGTCAGTTGAAGTGTCTTTACTGTTCTTAGTAAGTAACTAATAGGTCTTCCAAGTAATGAACTTGGCCATTTCTTTCTTGTATCATCTCTTGTATTGGCAAACATTTTTGGTTGAAAATATGGTACGCTTAATACACCAACTCATACTAGTTTTTTGAGTCAGTGAGTGAGTGAGTCCTATAAATCCCGATATTCGATCAGAAACTTTTCGATGTAGAATTATGAAAATTTCCAGTTTTATTTACATCTAGTAGAGTAATACCTGGGTAAAATTTCATAACTTTATCTTTATCTGGTTGAAAGTTATGAGAGGGTAAAAATCGGCTCTAAGACCGCCTGTAATATACACACAGTAAGCTTAGGCCGGAACTTGGCCTGGCGCACTTGAGTGCTTATTAAAAAAAAATAAAAATAAAGAAACCAATTCAAAACAGTTTATGCAGCTCCTGAGTGACGGATATTCCTTCGCGTGAAATCATAATAATAACTAAACGTCCATCTTCTATCTATCATAAATCCAAATGTTCAGTTTATTAACTTGCACTTGAGCCAAGACTTGTAAGTGTATTCCTGATTCAACATCTTGATATCTGAATGCAAGATAGTAGAGTTGTGTTGCATATGGCAACTTCTAAGCTTCGGACTTGTCTCAAGATGATGTTATTGTAAGCCCAGCTTGTTGTTGAGTTGTTGTTCCGTGTCTGAGCTCTTGGCTAAGGACTTCCAGAAAGCCACTTACTAACTTCCCAGTCGTCAAGTTCCAAGCGGCCTTCCCAGAACCATCTCCAAGAAGCGTTCTATTATTCGCAACCCTTCTCCTCGATATGTTAACACAACCATACCAGAAAGGCCATTCTTATTTAGGCTATTTTGTACTTTCATTGGTGGCACAAAGGAGCTTTATTACTGAAAAAATATTCTTTATAGACAATCAATAAATCGTAATGCTTTGGCTACAGACGAATAACTATTATTTTATCGTTGTCTATTTATTAATATTATAGGCATAGTTTTCTGAACTAAATCCTTTTCAGTGGATATTATTAACAGAAAATTTGTTTATATTTTGTAGAACATTCCAAGTAAAAGTGGCAATTGAGGCACTGAGGATTTTCTTTCTTTATTTATTTATTGAGAGTACACAAAAAAAAGGCTATTTATTCTTAAAGCTAAATGTTTCTTATACTATTGAAGCTAGGAGAAAATCAAATGAAAAAAAAAAAAATACAAAAAGATACTATAGTAGCAGAAAAGATTTATCATTGTTTAAGAAAACAAAATAAAATAATAATTATAAAGGTAAATAAATTATAAAAAAATATATAAATAAATAATTTATAGGGAGGATTTCTAAAAACGTTGGAACTTATTTTTATTTTTTAAATATTTTAGAATATTATCAATGTGTGTCCTGTTTAAGCAATTCGTGTAAGTGTGTAGGTAAGTCAATGTCTTCTCTTTCCCTGGAGTCTGTAAGTATGTGTTTGATTGTTAGTGGAACATAGCAAAGTCTACAAATCGGTTTGTCCTGTTTTGTCATTAAATATGAATGTGTCAAGTGTGAATGTCCAATACGTAGTCTAGTAAGCACGACTTCTTCACGCCTCGAGTTCCTAATACTGGAACTCCAGGCTCCTATTGTCGGCTTAATCTCTCGTAACTTGTTGTCTTGTGTGTATGTCCAGTCAGTTTGCCACTTGTTCATTATGTGTATTTTTATTACATTGTTTATGTCATGTCTAGTCATCTGATTAATGTCTGAGGATTTTCTGCACACAAAGAGAACATTTCTTTGAATTTACTATTCGGTATGTCTGTTGTTAGTGGGCATGTTTGTTTTCTCATTAGAAATTTGATGATTATTGATTTCGACGAAGAATTGAAGTATTTTATTTTTAAATTTCTTTCTTCAGTGGTACCTCAATAGGTATATAGTAAGTAGCTACTTCCTTTGAAAATTGCTAAAACATATTGAAACTGAAGAAATATTTCTGAAATTCATAACTAGCGTTAAAAACATGTTTATTTTGGTAATTATGGTTTGGAATTTATTCGTGCAATGAGAAATTGGAATACTATCGTTCATATTTTTTTTCCTTGAAATGATCTATTTCTAGGATCTTTAGCACCTTTTGTTTAACTATTCATCTACTGTCAACCAGCCTTTTCTCGCCTTAGGCTGCACCTCCATTGGACCCGTATTTCTCCCGATCCGATCCGATTTCGTTTGACCGACAACTGCCGACGTGAGTGCCTACATTGGTCTCGCCCCGATCCGATCCGATTAAGTGACAGCTCGTCAGCAATAACCTCGTAGTGAAGTGAAAATGAATGATTAATTTAAGAAATACCACCTAATAAGCATAGATACCTTCGATTATGTTGAATGTTGGAGGTAAGGGAAGCATTAGTATTCATATTTTTAAATTATTTATAAGAAAGCAAGAGGGGTCTCCCTTGGTCTAATGGCTAGCGCCTTGGATTCATAAGCGGGAGATGGTGGGTTCGATTCCCAACCTCCGGCAGGAATTTTATCATCCCACGGCTCGCTGGTAAAATTACTCGCTGCGCCCTGGATGTCGGCGCAAATGACCTAGATGATGTAGATGCGCCGTAAAAAAAAAAAAAAAAAAATGAAAAAAAAAAAAAAAAAAAAAAGAAAGCAAGAAGGTTATAAGCATTGGAAGGTTATCGACATTGGATGGTTATAAACATCTTTCCACGTAAATTAATAAACAAGGGAAACAAAAAAATGACTTGACTAAGCTGTTATAAATTTTAATAGCTTTCATTATAAAAAAAAAATACATTGAAACCGGCTAAGAAGTAGAGATTTTAGACCTTTTGGAAACACAGTATTCCGTTTGGCGCCATTTTGCGTCGTTGGTCCGAAATCGGTCTAAAAACAAACAAGTTTGAACGGCCGAGAATCAGTGGCCATCGGATCGGGTCGGGTCGGGAGCAATGTAGGCACCTTAATTGAGATGTATATGATGGTTTTTCTTACGACAGTCGGTGGCTATCGGAAAGCATCGGGTCGGGAGCAATGTATGTGCCCATTTAAACGTCATACCTCTTGCTATATCGGAATCGCACTCCTTCGGTGTTCAACCCTTATCATGGAGACTTAAAAACATTAATCAAGCTTAACAACTAGAATAACGGCGTAAACTAACCCCACCCTGGAAAGACGTGCATACTTATTGCTGTTCGTGCTCGACGGACGTTTATGCTTATAAACAACCTTCAAAACGAGATCAGTTTGTTAAAAAGAAAGTTAATAAAAGCAAACTCCGCAGAAATATTATGATTTAAACTTTTACAATATTCCTAGACGGAATTCCGCCGTGATATGGAGAAAAGGTTTACACTGTAGTGGAGTTATGGCTGAAACTTCTGGATGCACTATAGCAAAACATGAGCTTAGCTTTTTTTCTGACTTAATGTTAAAATATATTTTTCATCTTAAGGCAGACTTAACGAATAAAACCTTTCATCTCATGAATTCTGTACACATCACTCACCACCATTTTACCATCAGCTCCTGGACGGACAATACATGGCAAGCTCTTAAAATATTATAATTTTTTAAAAGCTCGCCTATTACAACCAGTGCTGTGCGTTTCCCAGAAAATTTTAAAACTTGAAATTTTCCGAAACATTTTCTGGAAAATTTTCCAAGCTTCTAAATTTTCATGGTATTGTAAAATGAAATTGCCTTGCTATTTAGGCGGCATTGGAGTATTTTCATCAACTATTAATGTTTTAAGTATTCCTTTTTCCAACAAAAATTTTAATGAACAAAGGACAGAAATTGTGATTTATAAGTTTTTAATCATGGATATAGCTAAAACATTAAATATAAAAGCCCTTTAATGGCTATTATGCATATACAATATATCAGTAATTAATTCAGTAATAACATATTACAAATAATACTAGTATCTTATTGCCTATGTATGAATCATGGACGTACATAAAACTGCACCCCCCGAAATTTTCTTTTGTTGTTAGAAAATTTCCTGTAAAACATGCCTATAAAAACGAAAAATTTCTTCAACATTTATCCTGGTTTACTACGTGTCCAGAGGACCTTAAATCTCACCATTATACACTAAAATATTTAAAATCCCCCCCCTGGGGGTATTTAAAATACCCAGATGCTGCCAGCCCCCCCCCCCCTCCCAAAAAATTATTTTCTATATACGCTCCTGATATGAATATATCCGAAATGACAACATTTGTTCTAAAATATCTACATATTTATCTTTTCTACATAAAAATGAAATGGAATTTTTTTATTAATTATATTGACACATTTAACGAAAAGGCTGAACAGTGTGTTAAAAATCAGAACGAAACCCCTTCAGGGAATCTTCACATCGGCCCCGAAATTAAAAAAAAATCTCTATTACAGGCGCGAATCGAACCCTCATCTTCCGCATTCATGTTGGCCACTAGACAAAGGGGATGCTCCCTTTACTCTAGTATTTCAATTCTTCAATCCCTTTTCTTCCATTACTGTAGCCTCTTTTCGTCTTGAGGTGGTTTAGTCTCTATTCCTTACTTCGAAAACCTGTAACTTAGTCCTATTTTCGATTTCCATGATATTCTAATATTCCTTAGACCCTTTTGTTAGATATAGAACTATATACTATATACTAGGAATAGAAATATTCCTTATTCCTTTTGTTAGACCTCGGGGAGAGCCTCATGAAGATTATATGCCCAAAGATACAACTTTAAATGTAAACATATACCCAATGTCATTGTAAAAAGTCCGTCACGCTGCATAACTAAGCACTTTCCTCAGAATTTGGGTAGTGTAGACTGCTTTCCAGAACAATTTGCTTAAAATATCCTACATAAATAAAATAAAAACATGAATAGTTCTCTTTTAAATTTGTAATGAGTAACTGATCAATTATTAATTTGCTTCCAGAGTTATGTTTACACATGGTACCTATTACACTACGTAATAAATACAAAAAAACCTCATATTATCGTATTTTGATCTAACGCAGGAACAGGATATAGTCACTCTAGCGGTAGAAAGCGCTCCTTGCGGCGGCTTTGTGAACCTACGTCTGGCGGGCTTTTCTATTGAAATTTATTACAAATTAAACCCCCGCTTTCCGATTGACCGATTCAGCTCATTTTTACAACACTTCTTTCTCATGAGTTACCCACGACGTATACCGCGTTTCGTTACAATACAGCAGAAGGTTCTAACGACCTCAGCAGTAGATGCACCAAAAGAAAAGGAAAAAAAATACAGCAGAAATTACGACCGGTATGAGTATATTAGTAATTTGGGTCCGGAGTAAACCCCCCCCTCCTAATAAACCGATTTAGTTTATTTTTACTACACATATTTACCTGTGGATTACCACTACGAATACCGAGTTTCGTCGAAATATACCAAACATCACGGCTGGTAGTGGCGAATTGGTATTGTGGGTCCGGAGTAAACCCCCCCTTCTAATGAACCGATTTAGTTCATTTTTATATCTCACTTTTCTCTCTATATTACCACTACGAATACCAAGTTTCGTTGAAATATAACAAATATTACGGCTGACATAATCAAATTAGTGTTTTGGGTTCGGGGTAAACCCCCCCCCCCCTTCCGGTGGACCGACTTTGGTGGTTAACGAACTCGTTCAATCGTTTGCTAATTGAATGCTATATACCAAGTTTCGTGACGAAAAAACAAAAACTCTGGCCGCTATCGTGTTAACAGACACACACACACACACATATATATATATATATATATATATATATATATATATATATATATATATATATATATATATATAGATATATATAAATTTTAACGGGGGTCATTTTCGGTGTCTACTAGGTAGGTTCGATGGAGATTTGAAGAAATTTAAGAAAAATTCCGTCATGAGTCCAACCTCAGTAGCTACTTTCCTTCGGAGGAAAGTGCTAAAACTATATGAACATTACACTTCATCCAAATAACATTGTTGCCATATCACATAAATTAAGCTATCATCAAGGTAATATTTCTAGAAGAACCTATTGTCTAAGATATCACTATTACTCTCATACAGCTACAAAATTGTTATTGCCCAACAATTTTCTGAATGCGTAGTACATCTCCAAGAGAAACGTCGCTAATGAGCAATTTGACGTGAAGAAGTCCAAGAGCGACATGTTCCTCCCTCCATTTTGAGAATGTATTTTCTAATGTATGTAAATATATTCTGAGCGTGTGACTGTAATAATATTTGAGAGAGTAGTAAAGGTCTTACATTTTCCCGGAGGGTCTATTCGGCAGACATCAAAGGAGCCGCCATCCTTTGATGTTAATAAGCGTGTTTCTCCATGCGGTCAGTAATTCCTTCTTCCCAAACCCTTCCTGTCTAGTTATGACCCTTCCACGCTTTCCTTAGACTTCTCTCTTGCTTGCAAATCTTATTAAAACGACAGTCCAAGGAAATTTGCATGTTTATTTCTGCAGAATATCAGAGTGTAAAAGAAGGGCTTATTAGTAATTTACAACCGTCGAGTTGTAAGATTTTATGAACACACGCAGAGTAACTATATTTTTTATTTTAAACTAAGATACAGTACACCAGATGACTCCCTTTATTTGCGGTAATATAGAGGACTAGCTGAATACCCGTGCTTCGTCACGGCAGATAAGTAGTGATTTTATTGCGTTAACACGTTCAGTGCGGCTGGAAAAATTCGTGACTATCCACAAGTCCGACACGGAGTCAATTAAGCACGTGCCATAACTATCCAGAAGTGCGTCACGGTGTCAATTAACCAAGTGTCATAGTTATCCACAAGTCCGACACGGAGTCAATTAAACCCGTGCCATAACTATCCAGAAGTGCGTCACGGTGTCAATTAACCAAGTGCCATAGTTATCCACAAGTCCGACACGGAGTCAATTAACCCCGTGCCATAACTATCCAGAAGTGCGTCACGCTGTAAATTAACCAAGTGCCATAGTTATCCACAAGTCCGACACGGAGTCAATTAACCCCGTGCCATAACTATCCAGAAGTGCGACACGGTGCCAATCGACCCTGTGTCCTTTCCTTAGTTTTAGCGTATTCAGCAAGCTGAAAATTGATTAATTTAGGCAAAAGCATTTGTTTCCCCCTCCACAGGTTTAGGCGAGTATACCACGAAGCAGGACATTCATTGATTCATACAAATGTTTATTAAACGCATGGAAATTGTAATCGTACATAAATTATTTTTCTGTATGATTCAAAGCACCTTTTCCCTCCTTGAAATGTAATTTTATGGGATTTTGGAGACAGAAGATGGCTTTGATTTTTTTGTGAGGTGAGTGCCCCCCCAAAAAAAAACATACCGTTTTTCATATTTTATGAAAACAAAATTCACAACATCCTTTAATAACACTCACAATAACTTTTATTTTTATTTTAACATTTTTTTTTATTTGACTTAAAACATTGCTTTAAAATCTAGTAGGTATTTAAGGCAAACAAATAGTAATACCACACTAAAGAAATAAAATAATTCAAGCGGTTAAACAATATGAAATAATGACTAGGGCATTGTCACGGAATGACTATCATTGAAGCACGGAAGACAAAGACCTTCGTGGAGCACTCCTCACAATATGTGCGGACTTTTTTATCAGCTTCTTTAGAGGTCATGGTTTTCTTAAGCTTTTCGTAGCAGCCTGAACATTTTTTCCTCTTCCTTTCAACGTCGTGAGCTGGCGTGTGGATGTGTTTAGGTGTCCTGGGCTGTTCCAACACTCCTTGTTCTGTTTCCAGGGCTAATGCTTTTGACAAAATCTCCTTGAACTGCAGATTTAGTCCATAAAGAGTGTCTGTGGACCTTTCTTCCGAGAAGAGTAGGACGGGGTCTTGTGACCCCGAGCCGCACGAGAGGTCGAATTGTAAACCATAGTGTGGCACGGGGTCACTTGACCCCGTACGATTTTTTATCGGATTTTGATAGATTTTCGAAGTTAATAACACATAGACATATTGGTTACAACCTTTTGAAATGTCTAAAGCTGAAACATTTTTTGAAAGTTTACCTATTACACTCTTCGCACTAGTGGAAAGTTAGACACGGGGTCAACCGACCCCGTACCGCACTGAACGTGTTAAATAATGTATTATCAATATTAACGCTAGTACATAATTTTGTGCAATTTATTATATCACGGTTCCCGTCATACTATAAGTTATTCATCCATTTATAAGTAATCAAAGTATAATGTTTATTGCTATTGGGGCGCTCCGGACAAGAGTCAAGAAACAGATAACGTAGAGATACCCCGTTATCTATAGGTTAGCAGTACAGGTGAAAATTCGTTGTCAATAATAAATGTACCTACGTTAAAATGAAAAAGTTTCCAAGTATGTTAATGAGTGTCATTTGGAAAAACCTATTATATTTGCGAGCATTACCAAGAAGTCTTCTGATAGAGGTCACCAGGTATAGCGTAAACTCTATGAAGGACAAAACCATAATTTATTTCTCACCATTCAAGGTCTGCCATTAACCACAAATAAAAATAATAATATGAAATAGATACGGCATGGTAACAGCTGACCTGTTATCGTCCTGGCAACGCATGCTGCCTAGGCTTGACTGCTCTAACCAACTAAAACTTTAAACCCCTCTAAAAATACATAAAAAATTCGAATATCCAAAAAACCGTTCTTTGAGAGTGTCTCCGTTCTATAGGGAGTGTCCATGCAAAATTTCAAATTTTTCTGTCGGGTGGTTTGGGCTGGGCGATGATAGGTCAGTGAGTGAGTGGTATTTGACAAAAATAAAGTAGACTAGCTGAATACCCATGCTTCACCACGGCCGATAAGTATTTTTTTTTTTAAGATATGATCAAAATTAACGCTACTACATAATTTTGTACATTTTACTATACCACGTCATACTATATGTTATTTATCAATTGATAAGTAATTAATGCATAATGTTTCTTGACGTTGGGGCGCTCCGGACCAGTGTCAAGAAAGAGCTTATTATTGCACGGACTTTAAAGTTACCCAGGAAACACCATGTGGAGGTAACCGTGCTTGTTTCCGTTGGAGAGATAAAAAAAATACAACAACCGCTTAAAAATTTAGGTAAACAGAGACAAATACACGTTGCAAAGCATAAAACTAACAAATTTGAAGTTATAAGCACTTATCTCTTCGATTGACATCGCCCCACCGCCCGGGACAACTGTACCCGGCTGTCCCTCCCATGTGGCGGCCCTGCCCACCGAACATTACAACAGAATCTTATTGTAGAGAATTTAGAGTTCCCAACCATTTTCGAGATATTTTAAAAAATATACTGAGATCCGAAAACTTTGTATCACCATTCATACAATTGTTTTCCATATACTTCGTTTCTGAATACCCAAACAGAAAATTAGTTTTGAAAAGTATTTCTATCAATTTTTCTGGTAAATGGCTACAGAACTCGTTTAAAAAATGGTTTCATTCGTTTTCCTATGTTAAGGAATCTTTCGCACAAATTTCGCTCCAAAAACCATGTTCCAGTAAACGGATTCAACTGGTTAATGAACTTGACCTTTTAAATGAGAAGAAAGATTTTTGTACCAAATGTTTTGTATCAAAATCGGACTGTTTATGAGCCGATGAGGAACTTCTTAATAATTCAACCCCCCCTAAAAGTACTTAAACATTTGAATATCAAAAAAACCTTTCTTAGCGAGTGTTTACATTCTAAACGTATTGTCCGTGCAAAATTTCAAATTTTTCTGTAAAGTGGTTCGGGATATTATCACCTCGGATGGACCATCACCAAGGCGTAAACTCTATGAGGGAAAAAATCACATTTTATTTCTAGTAATTCAAGGACTGCCATCATAGTGGAAATTAACCTCAATTAAAAATAATACTATGAAATAGATAATGTACGGTAACAGCTGTTCTTTATCGTCCTAGCAACGCTTGCTGCCTAGGCTTGCATGTTCTAACCAACTCAAACTTTAAACCCCTCTAAAAATACTTAAAAATTCGAATATCAAAAAATCCTTTCTTAGTGAGTGCCTACGTTATATAGGGAGTGTCCATGCAAAATTTTCTGTCGAGCGGTTTGGGCTGGGCGATGATAGGTCAGTGAGTGAGTGAGTGAGTGAGTGAGTGGTATTTGACAAATATATAGTAGATAACCGGATACCGCGGATTGTTTGGAAACGATATAGGTGACGAAAGATATGGATTCGACACAGAATAATGTGGTGCAGTAAATAAATAGAGTTTTAAAACAGCAAATATGTAGGAAATCCATAAAATTCATGATTCAAATAATTACTAATTAAAAAAAAATAGGTTAGAGTAACTTATACTCTTCAGGCTCATGATGAAACGTATCAAGTTGAAAGCTCATCTTAATGAGACGATAAAAAAAAAAATCAATCCCGTAACAGGCCGTGAAGGCCAAGACAGGCAGATACTATAGAGGTATCTGATTCATGACTATGCGGCACACTAGGGAGATAGTGTGGTCAGTCCTATGCTCCGGTTGCAAGATTTTCCCCTTTGCAGGTGCCCATTATTAAATTAATTAAAGGCTTGGTTAGCCTAGCTCTACCCCTGAGCTAACATTGCCCCCATTTTCATAAGATACATAATTGAATTGGGCTGCCAAACTGTATAGTTTGTCCTGGTTCTCCTCTTCTTTGAGTTAGCTATTCATTAAAAATATAAACGGGTGAAACTGAATTTTTTTTATATACACCTTTTGAAGAATATGCACCTCCTGTGTGAAGGCAGGAATTTTTTAAATAAAAAAAATGAGTTCATTATCAAATTAGAAATTACACAAAAATTATAAAAAATAGGAACCTTAAGACAATTTTTTATACTTATTCCCCCATTGTGGAGTTATTCATTTATTTTGAAGTTCTTTTTATTCCTTATTTTTCTTCTTTTTGTTTCTATTTTAAGAAAAATAATTAGAAAATTTTTTTTTTTTCGGAATTATACTGTGCATTCGTTTCATATTATCTGGATATATAAATATATTTTTTTCTGTAAAACTACATAATAATAATTTATTATTACATAATTAATTGTCCTTTATTTCATTACCTCCGATGGTCTCTATGATTGAAATAACGTTTCAAGATAAGCATTTTCATGTCAATGCCCCTTGTTCGCGTAACTCCGCTCATTATATGTAAGAAGTGTACCCCGTGAGGTGCTGCCACCTAGCGGTGTGCCCGGGAACTATTTGCCCGCGGCAGTACGAGTCTGCACGCAAAGACAAGTCGAGAAGATATAGTCGCCTGGACAAAGCAGCGAGTGTGGAGCATACTAGTTTTTTCTCCCCAGATTCATACTCACAAATTATGGAGGAGTAAACATCCTAGCCACACAGGCCGAGCGAAGGGAGCAGGAAATGGAGTTAGCCTGCCCACCATGATTTGGAGAGCAAGAAGGAAATGCAGCAAATAGCAGGGAGTACTCAAGCACAAACCATTCTCAAGGTACCTTTTTCAATTTCATCACTCTAAAGATCCAGCAAACCATCTCAGCTCAACCAACCCCAGCAACTCATCACTCATCATTTCTCCATAATCCAAAATTTAAGTAACCCACTAACCACAAATTGTTCCTGCTTTTGGCTTTACACCCCCATCCATTTAATTATACTTTCTGAAATAAATCCTGATTTTCAATTCAAATACATGCAAATCTCTGCAGTCCTTCACCGCCAGTGGTCCACTCTAAACCATATAAAAAATGGTAGAGTGATCACTATCATAAACACCCCTTGTAATTAAGGATTGCATTATATAAGAAACGAAAATCTTGAAATTTGAGAATTGTGAAGAATATCAACACTAAGAGCGGATAATGATTAGTATGGTTCTAGGTTCTTGCATATATTGCGGGTAGATTGAATGGTGGTTTGTGTTGAATCGATATGCATTGTCTGATGAGCTATCTTGCATCGCACAATATCCTCCAGGGGCCTTCAACATGTTTAGGCTAATTTACTTTTCATTATGTTTATCTTGTTCCTGACTTCCTGTTTCTAATAGGCCGTTTCCGCTTATGTCCATATTAATATTATACATATAGGGGAAGGTGTTGTACCTCTGACCATATTGTACCTTTGACCACCGAGGGTGTGGCGGCATGTAGCAACATTTTATAAATTTTGGTGTAATTAGTGTTTAGCTCCTTCACTAGAGGGCTTGTATAACCTACGTTGGATTATTCAAGTCAAAGAGGATTCTTGCAAAAAATACTTATCCATTTCTATCATAAAAATGTAAGTTATTTATTGATGACGTTTTGCCTCATAATATTTTTTGTATTATGTCTTTTTAGATGGAAATCATTTGACAAAGTAACTATTACAATAAGAAACATGGTGTAGCCGCTGTTCTTAACCCTAAACTTTAAGCATACTTTTTAATTTTCACTACCAGGGTGTTGTACCTCTGATCACGACTAGTTGTTGTTCCTTTGACCAGGTCAAAGGTACAACACAACTGAGTATTTTTTTTTTTAGAATTCAACTTTTAAGTTCTTCTGCTACAAATTTAAAAAAAAAAAAAAATTAATATTACTATTACATATTTAGTCGCAGAGATCTGTGGTATTAAATGTCCAATGTTTAAGATCCAATATTTGAAAAAAAAAACTTTAAGTGACAAGTTTACGAGAGAAGATGAAAATTTGTATGATATTGATGTTGAAGACATTGTGGCTAAACTTCCATACCCTACTATTGCTAGTGGATCTGCTTGACAGTTAAAACGTTTATCGGTTGGACTGGATTTTTCAGTATATTAAGCATAACATAATATCAATAATACTTTTTTTTATTAACCTTACATCCTTGTCCTGTATTTATTAATTAACAATTAATTACAATATTACTTAATACAATTTTTTTTTCTGGACTGCTGTATTGTTGTTACCACTGTTTGACCACTGTACTATTATTTTTTTTTAAATTAATAAAAAATATTAAATGTAAAGTTAGAACCTTGAAAAAATTAAATATGATAAGTAATATAATATTATTTATAATGAAATAAAAAAAATAAATTTAGCGTTAATATTCAAGCTAAAAAAATATCAATTTTGCAAAGTGGTCAAAGGTACAACACCTTCCCCTATATATATATATATATATATATATATATATATATATATATATACAAATATTGTTTTTATTAGCTCTATCAATAATATATATATATATATATATATATATATGGAGAGGATACATAGTGTATAGAAGGCGGCGAGGTTAGCTAAGGGGTAGAGGACTGGGGTAATAAGCTGGAGGACCTGAGTTCAAATCCTGAACAAGCACTAAAAGATTTATTCTTCTAGTGTCTTCGTTCATGGGTTGGATTCGGCCTCCATGACCGTCCCTAGGCCAACCCAGCCTTTAATTAATTTTGTCTCTAGTAGTCCAAGTTCTTGGAAGGGCAGCTGCTCAGCCAAGGGGAAATTCATAGTACTGGCCACACTATCTCCCTAGTGTGCCGTGTGGTCATAAATCAGATGCCTCTATAGTATCTGCCCCTCAAGGCCCTCGTGGCCTGTTACGGGACTGACTTGTCTTTCTTTTAGGAAATATTTCAAATTTGATGTAACAATTTCTGCTGTTTAGTGAACTACTTCAATATTTTTTCATTCGTTATATTGCGAGTTTTGAGTGGAAAAGAAAAATTATTGTGTTAAATCAAGTTAGCTGATACCCAAATATATACATCATCGATGATTCGTTGGTGGGATTAATAAATATTTAAAGTATTGCGTAAAAATTCATTCAAAATGGTAATTTGAGGTCTTGAACCGTCTCAAGAAGGCCAATGGTGTGTTCTACCAACTGTCTAGAACATTCATAGGGAAAAAAGAAGTAGGCAGATCAGCAAAGTTACGAATGTTTAAAACTGTTTTTCTCCCAGTATTGCTGTATGGCTCAGAAAGTCGAGAAGATAATAAGAGATAAGGGCAGTTGATAATAAGATAATAAGAGATTGGGGCAAAAAGAATGGCCCAAGATAGACAGCTTTTCAAGAGATTGGTCGAGGCTAATCCACGCCACGCACGTTTAAGGGCACGAAGGAGAGAAAGAAGAAGAAGAATTGTAATTTTAATAGCTATATATATATATATATATATATATATATAATTTTTTTTCGTAAATACATCTTAGTTTAAAATTATTATGTAATTGGTAATCCACCTGCTTACTTCTACTTCCGACAGAATGTCCAAACATGTTGACAGGAAAGAGAAACGAAGAAGAAAATTTAAGGATTCTGTCTGGATTTGGAAAGATAAAATGTGTGTCTAAACAAATCATTTGATTGCCTACTTGAGGTAAACGAGACATTGTAACATACCTGATTATGAATCTAGGATCGGTGACCATATTCCCCGCAGTGTCTATTCTCCCCAAGGTAATTCCTTTTATCGTTTTCGCCCCTGCATTTAATATGAATTCTAGTTTAAGGACTTTTTATCAGACGAAGACGTGCACGATGAATGTTAAAGTCAAAACGTAGATATTGCTAATATATTTTTTTGTAAATAAGACATGACAAACTTCCCTGCTATTACTGCTGGAAGGTAGGCTTGTCCACAACCATCTTTGTAAACATTATTGTAAAATAAGGACTGTTTTTGTTGTTTTAAGGAGAATTCTCACTCCCTGTTTTTACTTATTTTAATAAATATAACAACAAATGACTTGAAAAAAGTTATTTTTTTTTATAACGTTTCAATTTCAGGAACATAGCAATAAAATTTGTTAGTCTCTGTCGACATTCTGTCACATAACACAACAAGACAAAGTATTTGTTGTATTTTTTTCAGGTGCGGTGTTTCGGTCTTCTTGCATTTTTTTAAGCTTTTATAATAATATATAATATAGAATTTTTGAGAACTATGATTTACCTTACCCTCTGAAAACACCTAAATGTTACCCTTCTTTGAACATTTGATATTTACAACCAAAATATATATTTTTTTACATTCAAATTACTTCAACTTCAAATAAACTCTTGGAACTATCCATCTCGTTCATTCTGACAGGTTTTCGAGGAAATGTGACAATTGAATTGTGAAGAATAAGAAAAAAAAGCAAGAAACGGGAGGAAAGGTAAGTGGCGGGTGTATCGGAGCTATATTTTTGAATATACGTTAATTAATTTTAGGTTAGTAGGCGATTCATGCCTTTTGGTAGCCTTGGAGAGGATGAAATCAGGAGGTCGGCTGAAGTCTGGCATTATCAGAAATTCATCAGGAGTTTGAGAGAAGCCTAAGCAGGCACACAGGACACGCAATAGGACAACGACCAAGGTGCACCCCGCGCTTGCGGGTGTTTTGAGTCATCCTTAATCTAATCTAATCTCTCTAATCTAACTTTAGGTGAGTTAGTATGGTGTTAATATGTAGACCATTTTCGGCTAGTAAGTCGTGAGGAATTGTTAGGTTTTCTCGTAATCTGCAGTCAGCAAGTATGTGTCTAACTGTTAATGTCTCGTTACAACATGTGCAAACAGGTCTGACTTGTCGTTCCATTAGTTAGGAGTGCGTTAGTAAACTGTTTCCTAATCGAGATCTCGTCAGAATAACTTATTGTTAGGTTTTCTTTTAACCAGGTTCTTATAGTATTTTTAATTCGCCGCAATTTGCTTTCAGAAATAGTCCATTCTGTTTGCCAGTCATTTAATGCCTTATATTCAGCTAGTTTGCATAATTCAGTGGATGTTATTTTGTTTAGGCCTGGTAAAGGTCATTGAGTTGCAGTTAAGGACTGGTAAAGGTCATTGAGTTGCAGTTTAGGACTGGTTAAGGTCATTGAGTGTCAGTTTAGGACTGGTAAAATTCATTGAGTTGCAGTTTAGGATTGGTAAATGTCATTGAGTTGCAGTTTAGGACTGGTAAAGGTCATTGAGTTGCAGTTTAGGACTGGTAAAGGTCATTGAGTTGCAGTTTAGGACTGGTAAAGGTCATTGAGTTGCAGTTTTTGCTAGTAAATCTACTGCAGTGCTTAGTGAAATCCCTTCATGTCCAGGTAACCAAAACATAGTGATTTGTATGTTCTTTGATTGCAAGGATAGGGTATGTGGTGTAAATGTTTGTCATGGAGTGTAATGAACAAAATGAGTCAGTATATATTTTTATGTTGTCAGTATTTGTATCTTCAATGTTTTTAAATGTTAGAAGTATTGCGCGTAGTATATAAAGCAGTGGAATCTCCAGAAATTGACAAAAATTTTATCAACCTCTGCAGTTGACAAACTTTCATTGCAAAAAAAAGTTGCATTTTTCTAGAGGAACACTAAGGCAACTATCGCTTCTGCCAATTCATGCCTCTAACCTCTCGCAGAAAGGCTGAAAACAGCAAAAAGCATTAAGAATCAGCAAAACCAAACTGATTCGAAATTGTTGCTGGGCTCTCTGCTATATCAGCCAGCCCACTCCGAGTACTTCTCTTTAACCTTACGTGTTTGATTTCTTCGCTATGGTCTTTGCTCTCCCAACGCTGAACTCTGAATGTAGCCTTAGTAGTCGGCGAGCTGGTAACGCACTTTTCATGAAGTGTTTTATGCACCCTGAAATTTTGCTATAATGTAACTCTTGGGTAAATAAGAAGGTAAGTACCTATGTGTTTCCTGGACATACCTTGGAACACCAGGTACTGCGCATAGGGGAAAGGTGCAAAACAATATTGCCCAAAAATAGTGTTATTTTTAGAAGCCAACTACCATTAATGAAAAAAATTGCAAATTAAGGCAATTTTAAAATAAATAATAAATAAAGCAGGCACTTTTAAGGGGGTTAAAATGTAAATTAAAAAAAAATCAAGCAATTAAATGAAGTGCTTTATTAACGCTGCGATTTAAACAGCGTTTTCAATAAACATATTTGAAAATAATTACAAAAGGGCAGACACTTTTGTGGGGGTTTAATTATCAGGAAACATAAAAATAAATGTTGCTTATGATAGACTGCAATACACTGCGCGTAATCGTAGGAGTAAATGACAGCACCGCTCAATTGTGGTTATTCTCTGTGCTCTCATTGGTTCTTGCTCACATGATCTTGTACAGCTGACCCGGTTTAAATGGCAGCGTGAATAAAACTTACATTTAATATTAGAATAAAAACAATTATTTTTTTTTTTTGTTAATTGTTATACCCCTTAAAAGTGTCTGCCATATTTATTATTCATTGTAAAATTCTGAATAAAATTGTATTTTTGGGAAATAATTTTTTGTACCTTTCCCCAATGCGCAGTACCTGGTGTTCCGAGGTATGTGTATCCATCACAAATATACCTTCTCATCAATCCAAGAGGTACATCGCAGCAAAATTTCAAGGTGCATAAAACACTTCATGAAACGTGCGGTTACTGGCTCTCCGACTATAGAGACAGTGCCAAACTGCACACGATGAAGACTGACGCTGCCGTTGGACTTTGGACAAGCCCCCACGATAGCAGCTTCGACTCCTAAATCTAGAATGATGCCATCACATAAAGCTGATACAAACAGTCTTAATATGATGTCATTAAAAACAAACTTAATAATTATGAATCACAACAAATTTTAAAAATTGTATGTACTCAAGACTGTAAGATATTCATCGGACAGATTCCAACATGACGGTCATCCTTGACATTTCCCTAACGATGATTCTTTTAATCAGTAAAGAGGATTTCTATTTAATACTAGCCGTTACCCGGCGTGCTATGCTACACCTACTTTCTGCATATAGAAAAGCCTAAATAAATTAGAAAGCAAATAAGTATTATTAAAATCTAATAACACGAATCTGTAACTGTTATGAACCCGTGGCCTCCCAACTGTGAGTCCTAGACGACTTTGACCTAACCTATAACACCCGCCGTATCAAGACATACATGTATACCAAGTTTCGTAAAAATTGGTCTAACGGTGTGGATTTGTATAAGGGACAAACATACAGACAGACAGCTGGTAGACGTTTTTGACTTAGCCTACGACATTTCCCAGATTAAGACTACATGTGTACCGAGTTTAGTCGAGATCGGACGAGCGGTGTGGATTTGTATAAGGGACAAACATACAGACAGACAGCTGGTAGACGTTTTTGACTTAGCCTACGACACTCCCCAGATTAAGATCTACATGTGTACCGAGTTTAGTCGAAATCGGACGAACGGTGTGGATTTGTATAAGGGACAAACATACAGACAGACAGCTGGTAAACGTTTTTGACTTAGCCTACGACACTCCCAAGATTAAGATCTACGTGTGTACAGAGTTTAGTCAAAATCGGACGAACGGTGTGGATTTGTATAAGGGACAAACATACAGACAGACAGCTGGTAGATTTTTTTGACCTAGCCTAGGAGATTTCTCCTATCAAGACCTACCATTATTCCAAGTTTGGTCAAAATCGGTCAAACGGTGTAGATTTGTATAAGGAACAAACAAACAGACAAACAGAAAAACAGACAGACACGTGATTTTTATGTATATAGATATTTATGTTAGTGAATACATTTTCTTTTATATATTAGTGATCAATAGATGGAGAAATAAAAATTTCTTGTATAGAATTATTTTATACAGATGTTAAGAATTATTATTTAAATAATAATGATATATCCTGTATTTTTATGTTGTCCGCATTTGTATCTTCAATGTTTTTAAATGCTATAAGTAGGGACCAGATTTTTAGGATAAAATAAGGTTTTTCCAACAGGTATAATAGGTATTTTTAGGTTTTTATTTAAAAGTCCATTTTAGGTTTTCTTAGGTGATAAAAATGTTTCAATAGGTTCAAAATTAGGTCTTTTTAGGTTTTTATTTAAAAATCCATTTTAGGTTTTTTTAGGAGATAAAATGTTTCAATAGGTTAAACAAATAAAACAAAGTAAAGAACAAATATTTTTTTTTTATTTATTTAATTATAGAGTTCTGCAATTTAGGCATAAAACATGAACAAAAATACAAAAAATAAATAAATGAGAAAGAAGCTAAGGAAATAAATGATAACTGTAACAAAGGAAAGAAAAATATAGAATAAAAACATAAATATATATATATACATTAAACAAATAAAGCAAAGTAAACAACAATTTTTTTTTTTTTAGTTATTTAATTATAGAGTTCCGCAATTTAGGCATAAAACATGAACAAAAATACAAAAAATAAATAAATGAGAAAGAAGCTAAGGAAATAAATGATAACTGTAACAAAGGAAAGAAAAATATAGAATAAAAACATAAATATATATATATATATACATTAAACAAATAAAACAAAGTAAACAACAATTTTTTTTTTATTTATTTAATTATAGAGTTCCGCAATTTAGGCATAAAACATGAACAAAAATACAAAAAATAAATAAATGAGAAAGAAGCTAAGGAAATAAATGATAACTGTAACAAAGGAAAGAAAAATATAGAATAAAAACATAAATATATATATATACATTCAAAGGGATAAAATTTAATTATTTACATTTTGGAGAACAACTTTGTGTGTTTTAGATACCTGAGTAGTGTACTAATGTGTGGGCTACCTTCTATCAGTATGTCGTGTAAGTCATAAGGTATGGTGAGGTTATTGCGCTGTCTGCAGTTGGTAAGTATATGTTTAACGGTCAGAGTCTCGTTACAATATCTACAAGTTGGCCTGTCCTTTCTGTCTAGTAGGTAGGAATGGGTAAGTAAGGTGTGTCCAATACGAAGCCTGGATAGGATGACTACGTCCCGACGAGAGAAGTATTCATTTTTCCAGGCCTTCGTTGTATTTTTCATTTCCCTCAACATGGCATCAGTTTTTAGCCACTCACTTTCCCACTCGTACAGTATGTTAGTTTGTAATGTTTTGTATAAGTCCGATGAAGTCACAGTATTCAAGTCCAGTGTAGGTCTTTTCGTCGCTTGTTTCGCTTGTAGGTCTACAGCTGTACTGAGTTTAATGTCCTCATGTCCTGGTAGCCATATAAATGTAATGTGTTTGTTATTGTTCTGTAATATGTATATTTGTGAGAATATGTCGTTTATAATGGGATGTGTACTGTAAATGTTTCGCATGGAGAGCAAAGAACTTAATGAGCCAGTACAAATAGCAATGTTGTCGTACACACTGTCTTGAATGTTTGTCAGTACTAACTGTATTCCGTATACTTCGGCTGTATATACGGTCGTTTAGTCTGGTAGTCTTAGTAAGTAAGTGTTGTTGTCAACAATGGCAGCTGCCCCTGTTCCGAATTTTGTCTTGGATCCGTCAGTGTAAGCGTACAATATGTCAGTATCTTGTCTCAATATCAAATTAGCCAAAAAAACAACAAATAACATTATTTTATAGAATAGTGTATTGAAAAGGGAAAACAAAGAAAAAAGAAGAGCAAATAAAAATACAACGGAAATATGAGTTTTTTTTTTTTTTTTTTTTTGTTTTATGCACCACGAATCTCGTTGGTCTGGAGGAACATTGAAGCCTTAAAAATGGCAGCTGCTTCATTCATATCCAAAGGGTCAACAACTGTTTTTATTTTAGCCCCGGATTGTTAAAATGGGTTCTTGTGAAAGGACACTCCTAGTAAAAGTTCCCTGAACGTTTAGACCCGGAAAGATGCTTTTAACAAAATTTCTTTGATCCAGGAAAAAAATCAATCATTGAATTGTATTTTCTATTTTAAAGATTAGGTCTGTCTCGTTCATTCCATCGTTATTTAGGTGATTTTAAAGATTAGGTCTGTCTAGGTCATTCCATCGTAATTTAGGTGATTAGGTCTGTCTAGGTCATTCCATCGTTATTTAGTTGATTAGGTCTGTCTAGGTCATTCCATCGTTATTTAGTTGATTAGGTCTGTCTAGGTCATTCCATCGTTATTTAGTTGATTAGGTCTGTCTAAGTCATTCCATCGTTATTTAGGTGATTAGGTCTGTCTAGGTCATTACATCGTTATTTAGGTGATTAGGTCTGTCTAGGTCATTCCATCGTTATTTAGGTGATTTTAAAGATTAGGTCTGTCTAGATCATTCCATCGTTATTTAGGTGATTTTAAAGATTAGGTCTGTCTAGGTCATTCCATCGTTATTTAGGTGATTAGGTCTTTCTAGGTCATTCCATCGTTATTTAGGTGATTAGGTCTGTCTAGGTAATTCCATCGTTATTTAGGTGATTAGGTCTGTCTAAGTCATTCCATCGTTATTTAGGTGATTAGGTCTGTCTAGGTCATTACATCGTAATTTAGGTGATTAGGTCTGTCTAGGTCATTCCATCGTTATTTAGGTGATTTAAAAGATTAGGTCTGTCTAGATCATTCCATCGTTATTTAGGTGATTAGGTCTGTCTAGGTCATTCCATCGTTATTTAGTTGATTAGGTCTGTCTCGTTCATTCCATCGTTATTTAGGTGATTTTAAAGATTAGGTCTGTCTAGGTCATTCCATCGTTATTTAGGTGATTAGGTCTGTCTAGGTCATTCCATCGTTATTTAGTTGATTAGGTCTGTCTAGGTCATTCCATCGTTATTTAGTTGATTAGGTCTGTCTAGGTCATTCCATCGTTATTTAGTTGATTAGGTCTGTCTAAGTCATTCCATCGTTATTTAGGTGATTAGGTCTGTCTAGGTCATTACATCGTTATTTAGGTGATTAGGTCTGTCTAGGTCATTACATCGTAATTTAGGTGATTAGGTCTGTCTAGGTCATTCCATCGTTATTTAGGTGATTTAAAAGATTAGGTCTGTCTAGATCATTCCATCGTTATTTAGGTGATTAGGTCTGTCTAGGTCATTCCATCGTTATTTAGTTGATTAGGTCTGTCTCGTTCATTCCATCGTTATTTAGGTGATTTTAAAGATTAGGTCTGTCTAGGTCATTCCATCGTTATTTAGGTGATTAGGTCTGTCTAGGTCATTCCATCGTTATTTAGGTGATTAGGTCTGTCTAGGTAATTCCATCGTTATTTAGGTGATTAGGTCTGTCTAGGTCATTCCATCGTTATTTAGTTGATTAGGTCTGTCTAGGTCATTCCATCGTTATTTAGGTGATTAGGTCTGTCAAGGTCATTCCATCGTTATTTAGGTGATTAGGTCTGTCTAGGTCATTCCATCGTTATTTAGGTGATTTTAGCTGATATCATCCCGAATAGGGTTTTTTAGGTTTTTCCAAATTTACATGAATGATAGTACAAGACGCGATTCATATAAGAAACCGATCAATATCATTTTTAGCAGAAAGGAAAAAAATATGTGAAAACCTAAGAATCCGGTCCCTAGCTATAAGTATTGCGCGTAGTGTATATGTGAAAACCTACGAATCCGGTCCCTAGCTATAAGTATTGCGCGTAGTGTATATGTGAAAACCTACGAATCCGGTCCCTAGCTATAAGTATTGCGCGTAGTGTATATGTGAAAACCTAAGAATCCGGTCCCTAGCTATAAGTATTGCGCGTAGTGTATATGTGAAAACCTACGAATCCGGTCCCTAGCTATAAGTATTGCGCGTAGTGTATATGTGAAAACCTACGAATCCGGTCCCTAGCTATAAGTATTGCGCGTAGTGTATATTTGAAAACCTAAGAATCCGGTCCCTAGCTATAAGTATTGCGCGTAGTGTATATTTGAAAACCTAAGAATCCGGTCCCTAGCTATAAGTGAAAACCTAAGAATCCGGTCCCTAGCTATAAGTGAAAACCTAAGAATCCGGTCCCTAGCTATAAGTGAAAACCTAAGAATCCGGTCCCTAGCTATAAGTGAAAACCTAAGAATCCGGTCCCTAGCTATAAGTATTGCGCGTAGTGTATATTTGAAAACCTAAGAATCCGGTCCCTAGCTATAAGTGAAAACCTAAGAATCCGGTCCCTAGCTATAAGTGAAAACCTAAGAATCCGGTCCCTAGCTATAAGTGAAAACCTAAGAATCCGGTCCCTAGCTATAAGTGAAAACCTAAGAATCCGGTCCCTAGCTATAAGTGAAAACCTAAGAATCCGGTCCCTAGCTATAAGTGAAAACCTAAGAATCCGGTCCCTAGCTATAAGTGAAAACCTAAGAATCCGGTCCCTAGCTATAAGTGAAAACCTACGAATCCGGTCCCTAGCTATAAGTATTGCGCGTAGTGTATATGTGAAAACCTACGAATCCGGTCCCTAGCTATAAGTATTGCGCGTAGTGTATATGTGAAAACCTACGAATCCGGTCCCTAGCTATAAGTATTGCGCGTAGTGTATATTTGAAAACCTAAGAATCCGGTCCCTAGCTATAAGTATTGCGCGTAGTGTATATTTGAAAACCTAAGAATCCGGTCCCTAGCTATAAGTGAAAACCTAAGAATCCGGTCCCTAGCTATAAGTGAAAACCTAAGAATCCGGTCCCTAGCTATAAGTGAAAACCTAAGAATCCGGTCCCTAGCTATAAGTGAAAACCTAAGAATCCGGTCCCTAGCTATAAGTATTGCGCGTAGTGTATATTTGAAAACCTAAGAATCCGGTCCCTAGCTATAAGTGAAAACCTAAGAATCCGGTCCCTAGCTATAAGTGAAAACCTAAGAATCCGGTCCCTAGCTATAAGTGAAAACCTAAGAATCCGGTCCCTAGCTATAAGTGAAAACCTAAGAATCCGGTCCCTAGCTATAAGTGAAAACCTAAGAATCCGGTCCCTAGCTATAAGTGAAAACCTAAGAATCCGGTCCCTAGCTATAAGTGAAAACCTAAGAATCCGGTCCCTAGCTATAAGTATTGCGCGTAGTGTATACAGCAGTGGAATCTCTGAAGGTTGAACCAAGAGACAAAAATGTTATCAACCTCTGAAGTTGAATTCTTCTTCTAATAGCTCTTTGACAGTTGTTTGTGCGGTCGGGAGGAACAATAATGTTTTTTTGACCAACGGGCTATTAAAATTTCTTTAGCGGATCCCGAATGGAAAATAATAATGTTTTATCAATAAACCAGTAGTTAGAGCATACTTTAGTAGCCACTCCGAAATAAATTAATTTACCCCAGCCATAGAAGGCGGGCTTTAAAGAGCTGAAGGGTGTTTGCGCGGGGAAAAGGGCTTATTAATGACCGCGAACCGTGGACGGAACGGCTGAGTGGTTTTACTTGTTAATTGAGCCTACGTATCGAGCCTGTGTATTAGGGTTATTTATTTAGCAGCTACTTGGTCACGGTGGTGACGTGATGTAAGCTAGTAAACAGCCCCGGAATATTAGTGATAGCTCTGACGGTCTGGCCTTAATCACCGAGGAAAGTAGCAATTATCCGTGGGAAGGTTTTTGCTAAATTCGCACAGAGAACTAAATCAGGACTAAATGCTTAGAAAAGTGTAAAATACTCGTAAAGATTTTTTTTGGGACTCTTCAAGGAATTTAGGAATACATACCAGAGTCCTGTTGAGTTTCTAACTGTTTGGTCACTTTTTAGTTTTTAACGATTTAGAAATTTCTAGACAGTAATAGAAGATAGTGGAACATTCTTCTTGTACGAGTAAAACCATAGATAATACTGGTTGTAAAATAGCGTATGTTTAGAATTAATATAGTATATGAGAATAGTAAGAGCAGTAGCTGAAACTATATGGAAAATGTAAAGTCCTTTCAATTCAGGTCAAAATATCAGCGTTTATAGGAGGAGGTGGTAAGGGGGGGGGGTCGGTTTATATCCGATATTCAAGTCCGGATTATCTCCTGATCGTCGGGGATTATTCCGATGAAATGTTACCCTTTAAACCCGCCTTTCGAACCAGCTCCCAACATGGACGGCTTTCCGTCAACGTTTTTTCCTGTAACATTCTAGAAAGCAAGATAAAATAATTTTCGTAAAATGTTGGCCAATTATATTGACGTACTTGAGTATTTATTTTAATTTTCCTTAAAGAAAATTGTTTCGTTTGATTTTCCAAATCACAATACCTATGAATCCTGTACTTGAAAGTTAAGTCAAAAAATCTACGATTTTATTTCACCGAAAAAATTGTGTTGCGGTAGGGAGATTGGGCTGCTTATGGAGACATAAACGTCGAACCATTTTCGAGCCCTTCCCTTCGGCCCTGTATATATATATATATATATATATATATATATATATATATATATATATATATATATATAGTTCTTTTGTTACCAATGAGTTCTGAAACATGACATTTTTAGTCCGTACTTCCGGATCGAGACATAGGCTCGATCAATATCTGCAACAAAAATTCAACAATTTAGTGAATTGTATTTAAATATATATAATCAGGAAGTATATATACATTATATAATAAATTGTACTTACTTATAAACAATTTATCGAAGAAAAAGTTTAAAAATTCATAAAAACTCTTCCGGTCAGCCAATTTGAAAACGGATAACACTGCTAGAAAGCCCAAACAATACTGAAGACAACTGCGTTTACCTGGAGTCGTAAAAGTGACCCCCCCCCTCCCCATTTGCCTTTTGAATCCCAAGTGAAAAGTAACGAAGGAGTGTCCTTCCGAAAGGACACCCGGCCGCGGGGACTGTCGCTACTGTCCTTCCCAAAGGACAGCCGCACCGAGAGTGTTAATAAGTAGGTTTCCTCACTAAGGAAGGAGGAATAAATGCAAAACCTACAAACTATAGCCGTTTCAGTTAGATAAAAAAAAATCTATTCCCTATGAGCGAAATTCTGAGAGAGATTTTTCCGGCCTCTCCTAATTTCCAATTCAAGGAACAACACACTACGTAAAACTCAAGAAAAACTGATTATGTCTCGTTTAGGGCCAGGAAGGCTTTTAGAGGCCAGGGAGAGGGGATAGTTATGAATACCTAGTCAAAGCTAACGCTGAAAAAACATTTAAACTACAAAGTTCCCTGTTCTAACAGATATTTTAGTTCGAAGAAAAATGTCGGGATATATATTCACGGTGCAGAAATTCTATCTTTTTTTTACCTTATCACTAAAAGGCTGATAACGTTTTTTCCCTGAGCTTTGGCTAAGTATTGTAAAATATTGGACGCTATTTCCTTTGTCTGACCCATCAAACTATTCCCTAGTCTTAAACGAGACATAATCAGTTTTTATAGTGTTTGTCGTTTCGCGAAGTTGCTTGAAATTGGACTTTTCAAATGGTGGAACTTTCAGGGATATTTCTCTCAAATGCTTTGTCTATCCTAATAGACAACCGAAGTTATTGAAAGCAAACAGTGTCTTTAGAGATCATATTGAATTCAATATAGATTAAATCAACGCTTGTAATGTCTAATCTTTGAAAGTAATTTACTTGAAGCAAACTGGACATATTGGATAATTTCTTGGAGTAGATTAATCAGAGTGCAATTCCATTAGGTTTATTACCATCAGCTGCAGAGAATCACTTCCTTAAGATGTCCCCAGTAAAGGACAATACATTATGGAGGCAGCTGATTAAATCTAAACAGTCTGCAAACTATCAGCTATTACATCCCAGCGAAGAATAAGTTTAAGCTCGTAAAACAGGCTCAAGTACCCCGGGCAGCATCAGCTCGCGCTTAGACAATGAACCACTTACTGTATTATATAAATCTTCATTTACAATGAAGATTATGATATTATAATCACTTTATAAATGTGTAAATTTATTATTTATTATATAAATCTTCATTACGTTTTGAAGTTGTCAGTATGATTTTTCCAAGTCTAATCAATATTTGAATGTTTAATTTCAACGATATCAGTGCTGATATTAAGTTAGATGAAAAACAAAATATTATTTTATGTATTATAAGAGTTCCTGAATTATTTATTTATTCAATAATTATTATTTATTTATTTATTTATAAATGTGTAAATCACTTTATTTACAATGAAGACTTATGTTACAGAAGAGCATTTTATACGAGATTAAAAAGTGCAGTTTAGTCAGAAGACAATTAGAAGTATTCGCCGCATTTCAAAAATATATTCCATGAGAGCTTAGGAAATGATAATATGTCTTCAGTAAGGGCCTGTAAAGAACTTTTTTTTTTTTAAATACCCTTACGACGCACAGTTGGGCCAAACGATATTTCGTGTTTCAAAAAAGGCTACAGCCTTTAAATCTTGACCTAATACAATTTATATTTTTTTAAATGAATGCTAATAAAATTTAAAACAACTCTGTCCGGGCAAATTTTTGTTTTTTGTTTCCCCTGTTTATTAAATCACGTGTAAATAATTCAGGAACTCTTACAATAAAAAAAAAAAAAAAAATCAGTCCCGTAACGATCATCTCGATGGATCAGTGAGTGGTGTTTACTCCTGCAGTAGATGCAGCGAAATTTGGAACGGCAGTTTCCAACTCTGTGCCCTTTTTTTAAACAGTTGAAACACACCTTCCAAGAACGTATTATCGATGCACGTTGCTCTACAGGAAGTTTCTTAAATCTTTCGCACTTCGCACAGGTGTGGGCGCCTTGGCAGAAAAGGCATTGAACGGGCTTAGGACTGGTTTCTCGGGGCTTAGAACTTTGAGAATCCGAGGAATCGCTGCTGGTGTGAAATGAAACCGCCTTATACCGCGGGGAGTTTCTGTTGGGGCAGCTAACGCTAGAGTTCGAGGAGGACCTACTACTTGAGCCTGTTCCTGATACATCCTGCGACATCTTGAGGGCGAGTTTCCTTTGGCGAATGAATGTAATTACGTCCTCAGTTTTCGGAAGGTCCTTGCTGGACTCTCGAGATAATTCGAATTGTTTCCTCGTTTCAGCGTCAAGAGCGCGCAGGGCTAATGTGGACAATATGAATTCGCAAGGATTCTCGAGTTTGAGAGCGTTAAAGGCCTCGATACTATCAGCAGCGCCTGTAAGAAACCTATCATATTTCTGCTGTTCCGATTTGGCAGAGGTAACTTCACAATCCACGATGCGATGAACTAGAAGACGAGCTAATACTCGAGGGTTGTCATAGGTCTTTGTTACCTTCTCCCAAGCTTGATCGTAGGACTCATCCGCGATGGTGAAATTGGAAACTAATGACGCGGATTCTCCTTTGAGAGCTGCTATCAGATAATGAAATTTCTCAATTTTGCTGAGAGATTTGCGATCGTGTATCATGGAGCGGAACGTGTCTCTGAAGTGGGTCCAATGTAGGAGGTCGCCTGAGAATGTGGGAATTGGGATCTTATCGAGCTCGGGACCGCGGGAGGTCATTGTTGGCAATTCGGTTTTTTCAGCTTTTCTTAAAGAGTCGCGGTCCTTGAGGGAGATTAGAATGGCTTTAGCAGCGATAATTTCAGACCGTAGCTTTCTGTATACCGCATCCCAATCTTTATTAGGGAAAATATCGCTTTCTCCCAAAAGCAGATGTAGCGAGTCGCGTTTGTCCCATGAGCAGCAGAATTCCTCCCACTCTTCCTTCGCGACGAGATATCTCGCCTCGAAGCTACGTATGTCGTCATCTGCGATATCGTTCAATGTAATGTCGCCAATTCCAATGATGTTGCGCTTTAAAAGGCGCATTTTGCGTTCAAGTGCGTTGGCTTGATTAATATAATCAGTGGATTTCGTCGCTTGACGCTTTTGAGCGTCATGATCTTCAGGCATATTCAAAACAAAACAAAGCAGCCAACCAGATCGAGCAGGAGCGGAGCAAGGAGTTAGCCAAACAAATAAAAGAATGAGAACAATAGAGCTAAAGGAAGAAGCAAGGATATAAATAGAGATAGAAAATGTTCAGGTACCAATAAGAACAACAAAATAAATAAAACTTGAGAAGAGAACGGACTGAGCAGACTAGAGTAAGATGATTGGATTACATTAATACAACAGGCTAAGCTAAAGTCAATTAAAACCATTAAAACAATCAAAAGCATTTAAAACACATCATACATGAGGCGACAGTCACGAAAAGAATCCAAGGAGAGTGTGACGTCACGAGAGCAGGGCCACTGTAACTTTACTTGGCAACCACTACCTCTATGGACTGAGTCTAGGTGGAGAAACAGCTAGCTGAGCGAAGCCTCCCTAGTTTGAGAAAACCATGAGGATCAGTCACAGTGGAAGAAGAATTGTGTTTTAAATAGGTGTTTATGTGTGGAATAACAAATGAATTGACTTTATGTGAAATAATAATAATACCTGTGTGATACATATCTAGAAAATAAAGATATAAATGATATTTATGAGAATCTTATTGTCTACCCAGATCATTAATAAATGATTGAAGAACATATTGTAATTAAATTAAAAAATATAAAGAATAAAATCTATAAGGTAATTGAGAGATGAAAATGAGACAATAATATGAATAATTTAATAATATAATTCAATGTAAGTTCTCATGTTGGGCTAATGTCAATTACTTGAGTTAAATATGTTTTCAAACATTTATAGAAATTATTTAAACATTAAAATAGTCTAAGCAACACATTTGAAAAATGATCAAGTCTGATTTGGATCATGAAGAGAATTTTTAAACTGATTAGTTCATGATAATTAATACAAAATGGTATAGACTTGATGTGATTTGAAAATAATAATATTTTATAGCAATTAATTCACAAATCCATATCAATATATTTTTTATTGCCTGAATATAAGACTATTTTTACCAAAATTATGTAACTGATACAGATCTCTGCCCGGAGGACCATGTTTACGATTGTGGTCACTCTACCATTTTTTATATGGTTTAGAGTAGACCACTGGTGGTGAAGGACTGCAGAGATTTGTACATAGGTTGAATTGAAAATCAGGATTTATTCCAGAAATTATAATTAAATGGATGTGGGGGGTGTAGGCCAAAACAGGAACATATTTATTGTTATTGGGTTAGTTAAATTTTGAACATGGGAATGATGAGCTGCTGCTGAGGGTTGAACTGTTGAATGGTTTTGCTGGATCTTCATAAATGATAAATTAAGAGAGGTACCTGGTGCCTTGACGATTATGTGTTTAAGCATGATGTATAAGCCCTGTAATGTGGTGCATTTTCTTGTTAGTCCAAATCATGGTGGGCTGGCTAACACCATTTCCTGCTCCCTTCGCTCGGCCTGGGTGGCTAGGATATTTACTCCTCCATAATGGTGTGTAAAACTTGGGGAGAGAAAAAAAGATGCTCCACACTTGGTCTGCTTGGCGACTATCTCTTCCCAACTTGTCTTTGCGTGCAGTTCGTACTGCCGCGGGCAAGTAGTTCCCGGGCACACCGCTAGGTGGCAGCACCTCACGGGGTAGACTTCTTACATATAATGAGCGGAGTGAAGCGAACAATCCTTCTTCATCGAGTCTGGTACAACAATTCTGTCGCCTTTTAATATCACTCCGTCTTCTACAGTTAATTCGTCCCGAAAACTCCAGAAGGATCGAACGGAGCTGTGTATTTTTTTCTGGCCAACCATGCTGAATTGTTTCAGCTAATCTCTTCAGTTCCTCATCATTTTTTGTTGCTCCATGTAAATCATGAAGGCGTTGATCTGTGATGTCCAAATACTCGAACGACTTGCATGTTTCAAATCCGTGAAACAGATTATTTCCAGATGTCTTAAAAATTAAGACATCATTCTTATTGCGATTAATATCAGATGGTGTTGGTGCTCGCGATAAAAAGTCAGCATTCCTGGCTTAAAGTGAACTTGAAAGCAAAATTTTTGTAGCCTGAGGAGCATGCGCTACAATCTTCTTGGTGCCTTGGTGAGTGGTTTCTTAAAAATAGCTTCAAGTGGCTTATGGTCAGTTGCGACTGTTACATCTGCTTTACCAAAGAGGTATTGCTCCAAACGCTCAAATGCAAAACTACTGCCAAACACTCTTTCTCTATTTGAGCATATGACGATTCGGTAGGAGTGAGAACTCTAGAAATATATACTACAGGAGCTCCATCATGCATTAGCGTTGCACCTGAACCATAATGACTTCACATTGGAGTGAAGATGGTTTAATGCGATCAAAATATTTTAAGAGAGGGGAGGAGGTAACGAGGCTAACAAGTCGCCTAAATGCTCTTTCGTGAACAGGCTCCCAAATCCAGGATGCTTCTTCTTTGAGGAGGGTCCTGATTGGGGCAGCTTCATCTGATAAGCGAGGAACAAATTTTCCAAGATAGGTGACAAATCCAAGAAAGCGTTGAAGCTCTTCTTTTTTCCGGTGATTTCATTTCTTGTACTGCAGCTACTTTTGATGGATCAGGCTTCATTCCATCCTTTGATATTATATGCCCCATATATTTCAAATTAAATTTTAAGTTGATATCTCTCGCTCGATTCAATAATTCAACTAAATTCCTGTTGTGGTCCTGTAAAGCTTGTTCGTCTGTATCTCCTGATCCAAAAAGCAGGATATCGTCAGCTATGCTACATATACCACCAAGGCCATCCAGAGCTTCATGTATTCTTCTTTGAAATTCTTCTGGCGCAGACTTTATCCCAAAAGGCAATCGTTTCCATCGATACCTTCCGAGAGGGGTCCAAAATGTGGTCTTCTTGCTTGATTCTTCGGTGAGTTGAACATGCCAGAAGCCATCTTTCAGATCCAGCACACTGAAAATCCTTGCCTTGGCGAGCGTTGGTGCTATCTCCTCAATCGTCGGCGCTTGATAATGAGAACGCTGGATCGCTTTATTAAGGTGATAGGGATCTATGCATATCCTCAGCTTATTGGGCGTCTTCACTACTACCATGGCACTGACCCATTCGGACGGCTCAATCATCCTTTTAATAACTCCAAGCTTTTCAAGGCGCTGGATTTCCGAGCATATCTCTTCTTTCAAGGCGATAGGATATCTTTTTGGTGGCACTATAGATTGATCCAATTTAAAATCATAGAGCCTTTGTAGACTACCGAGTCCTTTACCAACTTCGGGAAATGAAGACAGTATAGATGTTGGATCTTGCGCGTTTTTCACCAGAAACACATCTTTCTCCAGTGTGATGAGGCCTAGCCTTAAAGCATCTGCGGCTCCTAAAAGTTGGTTATGTTTAGTGTCAATAACCTCAAACTTCAGTCGAAATCTTCTGGTCTTCCAAGTTGTATGCAGGCTAATTCTACCCCTAAATATTTGAGAATCTCCGCCATAAAAAGTCAAAGTAGTAGAGCTTGGTTCTAACCTTAAATTAGATGTGCCTAAGAGATGTTTTTAATCATTTATCCCAATAACATTGCAGGAGGCACCACTGTCTACCTGGCATTTTAGCATTTTAGAGCCGGTTTGCATGGGCACTGTTAGGATCACATAAAGGCTTTTTTTATAGGCCGCATTTTCAATTTTAAAAACGTCATTGTCTTCATCAGACGGACTCTCCTATGCCATGTCTTTTCCGATTGAATCAGATTGCTTGACCGATGCTCTCTTCTGCATACATACTTTGCTAAAATGGTTCTTTTTTTGCATTTCATACAAGTCTTTCCAAAAGCCGGACAGTTACCAGCGCCACGTATGTGCTGGCCCCCGCAAAATTTACATTTGGGCCACCTTTTATTGCTAACTGCAAAACCAGAATCAGATGGGCTTGATTCATCGCGCATTTTTGAAGCTAAACAAGCCGATTGTTCCTCAGCAATACAAAGTTCCCTTGCCTGGTCTAGTGTTAATGATTTTCTAGCTAAAAGACCTTTGCGCAATCTTAAATCAGATAGTCCCGCAACTAAACGATCGCAAATGAGATTTTCTTCAATTTCAAGCTTTGATAAATGTTTCAAACTCGCACCTACTGGCCTGTTCATGAAGGCGAATATAAAGCGTTCATATGTGACATTCTTCCTATCAGTAAAGTATCTATCAATGAGCAATTATGTCATCTAACGTGGCCTCATGATTGATTATCTTTCTTATTAATTGCAGGCCTCTTTTACCAATTAAGGAACTAAATAAAGCTAGCTTTACCTCTTCACAACAGAGCTTCGCCGATTTCGTGCCAAAGGATTCAGATAAAGTGATGTAATTTTTCCACTGAGCTTTAAAGATTTCCCAGTTTTCAGCAGCATCGTCTTTGCTTGAAAAATCAAGGGGTTCTGGCTGTGGGATATTACTAGACATTTTCTATACACCTGACACCATGTTAACTTAAATACTTTCGAGCTAAATTAAATTAAAGTTAAATAAGCATTTTCAGTCAGCAAGCAAGCTAGCATTCATTTATTTTTCTTCTTTAAAAAACAATATAACCTCCAAAACATATGATCGAACATATGATCTAATTACATTTAACAACATATGATCTAAATACAATTAAATATATTCCTAACAAGTGCATTATAATTGGTTAAGATTTAGAGGCTGTAGCCTTTTTTGAAACACGAAAAGTCGTTTGGCCTCAGTGTGCGACGGTGTTTATAATCTCTCTCTCTCTCTCTCTCTCTCTCTCTCTCTCTCTATATATATATATATATATATATATATATATATATATATATATATATATATATATACATATATATAAATCACGTGTCTGTTTGTCTGTCTGTTTGTTCCTTAAACAAATCCACACCGTTTGACCGATTTTGACCAAACTTGGAATACTGGTATGACTTGATACGAGAAATCTCCTAGGCTAGGTCAAAAAAAATCTACCAGCTGTCTGTCTGTATGTTTGTCCCTTATACAAATCCACACCGTTCGTCCGATTTTGACTAAACTCGGTACACAGGTAGATCCTAATCTGGTGAGTGCCGTAGGCTAGGTCAAAAACCTCGACCAGCTGTCTGTCTGTATGTTTGTTCCCTATAGAAATCCACACCGTTCGACCTATTTTGACCTAAGTTGGAACACTTGATACGGCGATTGCCATAGGCTAGGTGAAAACGGCTACCATCTGTCTGTCTCTATGTTTGTTATTTAGACAAACACACAGTTTTGATCAAACTGGGCACACAGGTTGGTCTTGATCAGGGGATTGTCATAGGCCAGGTCAAAAACATCTAGCAGCTGCTGTCTGTTTTTTTTTTTTTTTTTTTTTTTTTTTTTAATAAAAATCCACACCGTTAGACCGATTTTTACCAAACTTGGCATACATGTATGTCTTGATACGAGGGGTGTTATAGGTTAGGTCGTCTAGGACTCACAGTTGGGAGTTCACGGGTTCGAAACAGTTACAAATTAATGTTATTAGATTTTAATAATACTTATTTAGTTTCTAATTTATTTAGGCTTTTCTATATGCAGAAAGTAGGTGTAGCATTGCACGCCGGGTAACAGGTAGTCCAAAATCTGCTCTAACTCACTATCCACGTCGCAGGCACAGCTATTTTTTTTTTTTTATTTTTTTTTATTTTTAAAGGTGCTTCGACTGCTTGGGTCACTAACACCAGTCTTAATTTGCCTTCATCAGAAGGCACGGTGTGGCAGTTTAAAACTGCTTAAATTTTTTTCAGACTATTTACATCGGTTCTTCTTTTAAACATATACCAGAATTACCGTTAAACTTACACCTAGAACTAAACCTAAGTATACAATATTATTTACATATTTACATTAAGTTAAACGCACTCACTCAATAAATACAGACACACACAATACACACATTTAATGATAACTTTACAATGCATTCTCATTCATAAACCTAATAGGGCGGTTCTATATGAGGTAATAAATATTGATTTCTTTTAAGAATTCTATCAATCTCTTCACAGATGGCTCATTTCTATTCAACAGTTCATTTAGGCTACCAGCTAGTTGGTGCCGCTGCCTGGCCTCTTGGAGCGAAGTGCAGTCCACCAAGATGTGTCTTACATCAAGGAGGTCCCCACAATGCGAGCATTGAGGCCTTCGTCGTCCAACCAGGTGGTAGCCGTGGGTTAGACGTGTGTGACCAATTCTTAATCGGGTGATCACTACGTCATCACGCCTTTCGGAGAGGCTCACTGGTCTCATAGTCGTTACGTAGTTTTCTACGTTTTTCAGGAATGGAGATTTGTTATTGTAATCCGCTTGCCATTTAATCTTAACTAAATGTTTTATAAGATGTTTTAAATCGTTGATATGTAGAGGAAAGGCAGGATCAGCAGCTGCTGTTACTGCCCTTCTTGCTAGTTCGTCTGCTCTATCATTACCTTCAATACCAACATGTCCCGGAATCCAGAGGAACGTTACGATCGTTCCTCTGGATTTCGCTTCAGCTACTAAGTTGATAATTTGCACCAATAGAGGGTCGGTGGTAAATTTATTTTTGAGTGCGACCAGAGAACCAAGAGAGTCTGAGCATATTAATATTTTTGTGTTGAGATTTCCATAATATTCTAACGCTAATTTGATTGCCATAAGCTCGGCATGAAATATACTTGTATATGGATGCAAGGGAACTGAGTGTTGTCTCTCATTGTCAATGAATATACCACACCCAGCTCCATTGTCTGTCTTTGAGCCATCCGTGAAGATCATTAAATGTTCTGGGTACCTCTGCCCTGCTTCTAGGAAACTGATCCCAAAAACAAGACGGGAAGTACACGTTTTGCTATGACGAGCCAATGAGAGGTCAATATTCAGGTCCGGCATAAGCCATGGTCTCACAACAGGGTGTTGGTTTGCCAAAGGCTTATCCCATGAACCGTCATACCTGTTTCTGGCTTCTTCTGCCCTCACTACCAGCGGTCTCGTTATTGTTCTTCTACAACTATACATATCTGATACGGCGTCCCCCTCTATAATGCCACGTAGAAAGTGGTCAATCTTAACATGTAATGATGAGGTATATGTTAGTGCCATTAGATTCCTTCTATGTTCAGGAGGTAGGTGTCCAGACTCCACATAGATGGAATCCAATGGGCTAGTCCTAAAGGCGCCGAGAGCACCTCGTAGTCCTGTATTATAAAGCCTATCCAATTGGCGGAGCCAGGATCTACGAGCTGATCCATAAATTGCGCAACCGTAATCAACTCTGGACCTGATAAGCGTATCAAAAATTTGCAGAAGTACAGATTTCTCCGCTCCCCATCTCAATCGTGACAGAGTTTTTAAAATTCTCAGTGCTGCCTCACATTTTTGAATAGTCCGGTTAATATGATTTCGCCACCTCAATCCTTTGTCCATGACAACCCCAAGAAAATTATGTGCCTCTCTGAAGGTTACCTCAGAACCACCCACGAAAAGTTTAGGGTGATTATGAGGCCTCCGGAGCCTGCAAAAGTGTACAGCTACAGTCTTCTCAGGAGAAAACGCTAGACCTCTTGCTTTAGCAGTTTCGTTAACTGTATTGATCGCATTCTGCAGACATCGAGCATCAGAATCTTCGGCAGGGTGGGAGACAAACAGGGCGAGGTCGTCTGCGTATAGCGACCGACCTATTTCTCTCCCAACTCCGTCCGCAATTCCGTTAATTGCAACCAAGAATAGGGTGACACTTAAGACAGATCCCTGTGGGACCCCGTTCTCCTGCACGCGTGGAGTAGACAGGGCGTCACTTACTCGTACTTTAAAGGTTCTATCCTCAAGAAAGCTCTTGAGGAAGAGGGGCATCCTACCTCTGAATCCCCAACCATGCAGTCGGCGGAGGACGTCATGTCTCCATGCTCTGTCGAAAGCCTGCTTAATATCGAAGAATATTGCGGTGACATGTTCGCGGCAGGCGAAAGCGTTTTGTATTGTGTGCTCTAGCTGCATCAGCTGATCTTGTGTAGAATATCCTTTTCTGAATCCAGCTTGGTATGGGGATATCAAATTATTCTTTTCCAGTTCATAAACCAAACGGTAGTTCACCATAGCCTCCAAGAGCTTGCCCATACAACAAAGAAGTGATATAGGCCTGTAGCTACTTGGACACTTAGGATCTTTACCGGGTTTTATGATTGGTACGATTATTGACTCTTTCCAAGCCTTAGGGTACTCGGCACTGGTCCAGAGTTGATTGAAAAGCTGAAGTATCTTCATTTTTCCCGTATCAGTGAGGTTAAGAAGCATCTCATAAGGCACTCCATCACAGCCAGAAGATGATCTCCTTGATGCTGTATGAAGTGCCCTATTAAACTCGTCCATTTTGAAAAGGGCATTGTAATCGTCCGGACTGTCATCTATGGTTCCGAAGTCTAGAGAGGTTGATTCTTCGATAGCCTTAATTTCTCGAAACTCGTTGGTATAACTGGAGGCACCAAATGAGGAGCAGAAGTAGTCTGCGAAAATGGTAGCAACTGCCTGCGGCTCATTTGTATGTACTCCATTGTTTAGTAGAAATGGTATTTGGGTTTTGAAATATCTACCGCCAATCGCTCGTATTTTTCTCCAGACCTCGGAAGAAGATGTATTTCGTGTTATTGAACTAACATAAGAGGCCCAAGAATCCCTCTTCTTCTGTAGCTTAAGTCTCCTTTCAATTGCTCTAGCTTTCTTGAAGGCAATAAGATTTACTTCAGTGGGATGTCGTCGGAATCGATAAAATGCCTTCTTTTTAGTTTTGTTAGCATCCCTGCATTCCTCATCCCACCAAGGAACAGGCGGTTTCCTTGAAGAGGATGAGGTACGCGGGATTGATTTACTTGCTGCTTCGTTTATTGCTTCTAATATCTTATTGAGATAGTCCTCTGGGGAATCGGCTGAATCAGGTAAGCTAAGTAATTTCTGATACTTATCCCAGTTTGCCAGCTTTAGATTCCATTTTATTGGTCTTTTGTGCTCACTATATCTACCAGCATGGTTTATTATTATCGGAAAATGGTCTGACCGATGTAGGTCTCCAAGTGTACTCCATTGAAGGTATTGGACGATTGAAGAACTTGTAATTGTAAGGTCAATTGCATCCAAGTTTCCAGATTCGGTAAAGTGAGTGGGTGAGCCATCATTTATGATCACGAGGTCCATCTCCTCAAGAACGGCACAGCTATTGTATGAATACAACGGACAGCTGACATATTATCTAGTGATCGAAGGGCAGACATTTATATTAAAAATTAACTCACCTTTAATATATAAAAACAATTTATTCGTAACACGTAAACTAATTTGTAAATATAATAAAAGTCTATTGTATATTTTTATATGTTTTGACAAAAAGCATCTGGTATTAACAATCGTAAATTTAAACATCTTTAAAGACATTTATCATATTAATTAACACATAAGAAATGTATATATGCTGTGACTCACAGGTTAGTCCCTTTTGTTTTATATATAATATTTATCACAAATTGATAACTGAAAGACACATACCTGAATCTTATTATTCAAACATAAAAAAAAAACATTAAAACGGTGTAGATTGTTGAGGTTCGGGCAATAAACTTAATAAATCTATAAAAATTGCTTATATTGGCCAAAGATTTGGATTTCAGAACTAATGATTTCCTTTACGAGAAGATTTTTTCGATTGTACATTGTTCAGGCAGTGTAAGCATTAGAAAAACATTATTCGTATTTTTAAGTCACTCAAACAGAACATTAACAAAAAACAAATCCATAAAAAATATGTTTAAAACTAAAATATTTTTAATATATGTATACAATTTTAGATTTTACATAGACAGATCTACTGGATTATCAGCTTGCAACATTATTGCAGAGATTTTTGTCGGAGACTTTTCATTGAATCTTGATGCCATCATGTAGAATAGAAGATTGATGAAGATTTATTCTTGGGTGTTTACCTACCACCTTGTCCAGCACAATGACAAGTGTTTTAATGGAAGTAAAGGAAATTTTAAGAACTCAGCTATAAATAGAATATGAAATAACCCCTGCCTACCTAAAAGAAGAATGAAGCTCAATGGGATATGGGAGAAATACAACTGCCCAAAAAGCATGGAAAAAAGTCATGTTCAAAATTGATGAAACTTTATTTAGTATAAAGGGAGGGAAGGTGTTTTTGAAAATGTATTACAAGTTTTTTTTTTATTTTAGCAGGCGAATTCTGTCTAGGTCATTCCATCGTTATTTAGGGGATTTTAAAGATTAGGTCTGTCTAGGTCATTCCATTGTCATTTATGTGATTTTAAAGATTAGGTCTGTCTAGGTCATTCCATCGTTATTTAGGTGATTTTAAAGATTAGGTCTGTCTAGGTCATTCCGTCGTTATTTAGGTGATTTTAAAGATTAGGTCTGTCTAGGTCATTCCATCGTTATTTAGGTGATTTCAAAGATTAGGTCTGTCTAGGTCATTCCATCGTCATTTAGGTGATTTTAAAGATTAGGTCTGTCTAGGTCATTCCATCGTTATTTAGGTGATTTTAAAGATTAGGTCTGTCTAGGTCATTCCATCGTTATTTAGGTGATTTTAAAGATTATGTCTGTCTAGGTCATTCCATTGTTATTTAGGTGATTTTAAAAATTAGGGCTGTCTAGGTCATTCCATCGTTATTTAGGTGATTTTAAAGATTAGGGCTGTCTAGGTCATTCCATCGTTATTTAGGTGATTTTAAAGATTAGGTCTGTCTAGGTCATTCCATCGTTATTTAGGCAATTTTAAAGATTAGGTCTGTCTAGGTCATTCCATCGTTATTTAGGCGATTTTAAAGATTAGGTCTGTCTAGGTCATTCCATCGTTATTTAGGCGATTTTAAAGATTAGGTCTGTCTAGGTCATTCCATCGTTATTTAGGCGATTTTAAAGATTAGGGCTGTCTAGGTCATTCCATCGTTGTTTAGCTGATTTTAAAGATTAGGGCTGTCTAGGTCATTCCATCGTTATTTAGGTGATTTTAAAGATTAGGGCTGTCTAGGTCATTCCATCGTTATTTAGGTGATTTTAGGTGATATCATCCTGAATATGTTTTTTTTTAGATTTTTCCAAATTTGCATGAATAATAGTACAAGACAAGAATCATATAAAAACCCGATCAATATCATGTTTAGCAGAAAGGAAAAAAATAGGTGAAAATGTATACAATTTTAGATTTTACAGAGACAGATCTACTCGATTATCAGCTTGCAACATTATTGCAGAGATTTTTGTCGGGTACTTTTCATTGAATCTTGATGCCATCATGTAGAATAGAAGATTGGTGAATATTTATTCTTGGGTGTGTCCAGCACATTGACAAGTGTTTTAATGGAAGTAAAGGACATTTTAAGAACTCTGCTATAAGTAGAATATGAAATAACCCCTGCCTACCTAAAAGAAGAATGAAGCTCAATGGGATATGGGCGAAATACAACTGCCATAAGTAGGACACCGCTGCACAGTGGGGCGAATGACCAATCTAGGTAGAAAAAAGTCATGTTCAAAATTGATGAAACTTTATTTAGTATAAAGGGAAGGTGTTTTTGGAAATGTATTATAAGTTGTTTTTATTTTAGCAGGCGAATTCCAAAGTAACGCCGCGACTGTACTTCGGAGCCTGCCTTCGCTGACTGGATTCGGTAGGATTCTAACGAACGACGAGTTGGTCAGTTGTCTCCGATCATCTGGAGAGACAAGAGAGGCTTTTTCGTGCGACAAGTTTTTGTGAATGGTACATGCAGAGTTCGATAAAGCAGAGGTCAGCTCTGTATCCTTGCGGAATCAATCTTGATAGATTCCCTGGGGATACACAGCTACCATGTATACGGGAGCTGAATAGCTGCTTAGCAATCTTTCGGAATTAATTTTACAAGATTTACGTCCAGACCTACAAAAGTAATTTATTTATTTATTCTATTAAATTCGTCACCAAAATTTATTTTTTTGGCAAAACTCCTAATTAATTTTAAAATAAACCATATTTTAACCAATTGAAATGAATTTTCGAAAGATTGATAAGCACGCTGTGTTTTTAGCAATCCAATATATTTGGACAGCCCTCTTTATTTTTTTTTTTGTTTTAAATAAAGAATTTCTTCTTCTTTCTAAAACCGTTTTTTTTTTCTATTTAGATGACCACAATGGTTACCGATTTTCGTTGCAATACATGAAAAATAACGGCTGGTATGGAGAAATCAGTAATTTGAGCCAGGAGTAAACCCTTCCCCTCCAGATGGACCGATTTTACTGGTTAAGGAAGTCGTTGAATCGTTTGTTAGGGGAATGATATATACGTTTCGTGGGGAAAAACCTAAATCTCTGACCAAACCCCGACAATCCCTACCTTGCATCATCAACGGTCAACGATCTCCTCTCACTAAATCTCTGACACTGCTTTTTAATAAAACTGCATTCTCATTTGTAAAATGTAGTTTTATTAAAAATCAGTGACCGAACCCCGACAATCCCTACCTTGCATCATCAACGGTCAACGATCTCCTTTCACTAAATCTCTGACTTGTATTGAGTTATTAGACACACAAATACACAGCATACATACATATATATTAACAGGGGAAATTTTTGGTAGGACCAACGAAGACTTGAAGAAATATTTCATAAATTATTTCATGATTGCAAATTCAATAGCTGCCTTCCTGCAGAAATTTTTAAAAGAGAAAAGAAATGAATTTATATGTTTTTGAATCCTTGAAGAAGGGACTACTCGCATACGAATAGAGCTGCTGTGAAATAGCAAGACAGGAGATAGGTGCATTTTGGCTGAATTTGAAAGTTTTTTTTGTTGGGACCAGTCCTGAAAATATTGTGGATGAACATTTTAATGAGCAACAATAAAGCCTATGAGATTGTAGCAACAGTATCAGATGGCTTGTCGCGAAGACGACATCTTGCCTTGGTGCGTTTCCGCTCGGAGAATAGGACCTTCTTCAGTGCACTGTTGTAAGGTGGATGCCACCAAGCGTAGATTACTGGGTTCAGAAGGCTGTTGGAGAATGCCAGACAGGCGAGTGGCGAGATGGCAGCCATCTCTAGGTCGTGACACTTCAGCCCGTTCGGACCGCAGTAGCTCTTGTAGACGACGACGCAGATGACGATGGGACCCCAGCAGACTAGGAACGTGATGGAAGACAGCAGTACAACCAGGATGGACTTGTACTTGAACTTGGGGATTTTTCCGTTGTACATCTCCTTGGCCGCTCTGGAAACATTATTAAATAAGTAATTAATTGAATGGCTTAAAAGAAGTCGAGAACAACAATGTTCTTAAAATGACGTAAATAAACATGAATAGTTTTGCACCTTCATATCTGTAAAGAACAGTTGATTCAATGAACAGCAGAACCCGGATGAACCGCCTTAATGTACAGGGTGTAACAAAAATAATGGTAAAATAACCCCCCCCCCATACTGATCCCCACAAAATTGACCTTGGAATGTTATTTAAGGTCAATTTTTGGTATGCATATTTCGAATCTTCCAGTCAGGAGGAAGATAAAAGTCGACAGGACCATTGGGCAGAAATGACTCATTGTCAAAATGACCATTAACAACTTATACGTGGGTCATTCCATTTCATTCGACAAATGATAGCCAATTTAGATATTTTTTTTTCACATGTTCTACTAATATTGCCTTACACAAAAAAATTCTCGTTTCATTTTTTTAAAAAGAGGCATCTACCTTGTAAATAAGTATAAGTATCTTGAAAAGCGAGCCTCTCAACGGAAATCATTGGAGGACCATAATTCATATTTTACAATTGACAGGAATGGCTTCATGAGATTACTCTCGGAGCTCATTGTCATAAGATTTTGAAAACATTAATATAAAAAAATGGGGAAATTTTAAGACAAGTAGTGGTTGGAATTCTGGTAGAATTTATTTTCTAAAAATCTAACATACTCGTCCATGGACACCTAAAGGTTACCGTGGTCTTCATTCAGCGGGTAGGACGTTCTTGCCAAAAGGTTTGAAATATAGATTTTTCTAAAAACCTGACGTTTTCTGTTGGCCGAATCCGAACCATTCCTTGTCTTCTTATCACCTCAACTAACCTAACTAACTCTCATTATAGTACCATATCCATAAAAAATAATCTCCCGTACTGACCTCTTGACGTGCCGGTATATAGCTACATATGCTATGGGTGTTACCATAAAGGCAAGTATAGATACGGTAACTGCAGGTATCACAACAGAAATCGGAGATCGTACGAACTCACAAATCTCGACATATTCTCCTGAGATTTTTCCCGCTTCAATCAGGCTAGGCACCAGTCCGAAGCTCAGACCTAAAACAGATGTAACATATTGTATTAGAAAGCAGTTATCGGGATCTAACTACTTTTACAGTCATTGGAGCTGAATATCAGCGGTAACCTCCGAATTCCTTGATGATGAATCGGTCCATACGAATATTTGGTACAAGACCTTCCATGGGGTCTCCCGTGGTCTAGTGGCTAGCGCGCTAGATTCATGAGCGGGAGATGGTGGGTTCGATCCCCACCGGCGACAGGAATTTTCTCATCTCAGGGCTCGCTGAGAAAATTCCTTACTGCACCCTGGATGTCGGCGCTAATGGCCAAGATTTGTCGATGCGCCGTCAAAAAAAAAAAAAGAAAAAAGACAAAAAAAAAAAGAAAAGACCTTTCATCAACTTCAAAAGCGACATGAGCCACAATACCACTTTTATCGGGGTAAAAACTACCCCTTAACGAAGAAAATTAGAGTTTAGGCATTTTGCTTAAACGTACACATTCCATAATTTTGTATATTCTCCAACATAGTTTATAATATATTTAAAATTTTCAGCCATTACTAAGAAAGATTCATCTTTAAAATATTATGATAAATAACACTTTTTGAGAGTAGAATATTTTTTAGATGAAAATGCATTAGTTTCTACTAAAAAAACTTGAAGTAAATGACACATCTCTTCTCTTGAACCTTATGAGGACGCAATCCGCAAGAACTTTTCAGGCTGTACCGTATGAAATGTCAGTTTTGTTTACTTTGCGATTTAATCCTTTCCCTTTTTTATTTCATTATTTACAAACATCATTGTTATTCATGTCGTCAATACAAAAGCAAACTAACGAATATGAAAATCACCACTTTTCAGAGTGGAAAATCATTTATTCATAACTTTTTTTTGGACAGTCAAATATTCGGCAGATTTGACCTTTTGATAGTGGAATACTTTCCCTTTAATAGAGTGAAGTCAGATTGAAGAATTTGCCGTAAATAAGTCCAGCAGAAATTAGTAAAGATGGACAATGAAAGATGCATTTTTCATATTCGTTAGTTTGCATTTGTATCGACGATATAGAATTAAAGCTCTTTTATTACTATTATTTAATCAGTAACTTGCGTACTGTGTTGTGAGAACGATCCTCTGAGAAAAAACTAAAACTTAAATTATGACTTCAACGGAAATCCGTATTATTTTTTATTATGAATTTAAGCTCGGTCATAGCGCTAGTGAGGCGTGTATGAACATTAACACGGCGTTCGGGGAGGAAACGGTGAATGAACGAACTGTTTACCGGTGGTTTTCCAGGTTTCGAAGTGGAAATTTTGACCTTGACAACGAGGAGCGAGGAAGGCCAGAAACCAAGCTTGACAATGACCACCTGAAAGAAAGGGTTGAAGCTTGTCCCTCAAAAAGCACTAGGGAATATGCCAAAGAACTCGGAGTAGGAGTCACGACAGTTTCAAGACATTTAAAGGAAATCGGCAAGTCCAAAACTGACATACAGCCCGATACTTGCCCGTTCCGTAAGGTTTTATTTATCATTTCCTTATTTTAGTCTTTTTACCACACTATGGCAGGTTTAAAGACATTCTTTTTTAATTATTCAATTTGTGTAAATTCTTCTTTTTTTCTTCAAAATGATATGGTATGTAAGAAACATAATATCTACCTACTCACCAACTGGTACGTAAGCTGGGGAGGGTGGGTGGAACCAAATTTAAAAGAGGCGCGCCTGCTGGAATGTTAAAAATAATGATAGACATATTTTTTTTTTTAGACGCATTACGTTTAGTCCCAACTGCCGCTTATCATTGTATTATCCTCATTCTTAGTATAATCTTCTTACGTCCTAGCAAAGCTAGCTACAATATGTCGTACTGAAGACTCTTTACTGGTTACAGAACCCGACATGAAACAGGTTGTAAGGACTCACATACTCAATAAATGGCAGGCTTAATGGTTATATTTGAACGATAACAAGCTTCGGGAGATAAAGCCATTCATAAAACAATGGAACTCCAGCTATAGAAGCTGCCGGAGAGAAGAAGTAGTCCTTACAAGACTTAGAATAGGACAAACTCTACTAACTCACTCTTACTTGATGACAAAACAAGACATACCACTATGTACAGAATGCAATAAGACATTAACAGTAAAACACTTACTGACAGACTGCAGGAAACGTGAAAACATCAACATACCACGAACTTCTGACAGATGGTAGCAAACACATATCCATTATTTTAGGCTTTTTAAAACAGATAAATATGTATGAAGGAATATAGCAAAAACGAAAAATTTTAAATATGTTAAAATTGGTTTTATAATTAAATTTTATCTGTACAAAATAAAGCGAAACGATCGCATATTTAGTTTATTAAAAATAATTTGTTACTTACCTGTTTTTTATTTTATAGTTGACCTTTATGTCTGGTATTTTTATTATTTTATTTTTCACTTTTTGCCTTTCTTTTTTTGTTTTGTGCTGTTGATGTTGATTGATTCCGTTATTTCATTTTTTATTTAAATGTTTTATTTTTGATGTTCTAGATATTTTATTCTGTTTGCCCTCTACGTGTTTATAGAGCTAATAACCTAGTTGCTAGCTCTAAATCCGCATAAATAAATAATCTTCTTTCCTTGTATAGATATGTTGGTACGTTATAAAATTTGGAACATGAATAGAAAAAAGATACAAGCACAGCGAAACTTGATATATATACATATATGTGCTGGTGTGTGTGTGTTTATGTACAAACATATATGTCTATATGTATCTTTCGTTTTATGACAGATCCTCTACCTATGTACAAAATTTCAATAAGCGGTTGATCTTCAATAAATTCAGAGGTAGAAAGCTCCTCTGACTGGACTATATGGAATTTAATACTCAACTAAAACTACCGGAGATTCGGAGGTTAATTAGAAACAGGAATAAATAACAACAGGAGCTACAGAGAATTCATAGAATCTCTAATTACCTACAGGATTCACCAGCAAGTTGAAATTACAAAATAAATTGACGGAGAAACAACTAAAGGATTTACAATGAAACTCAAATTACAGGAGAAGTATCGGGTGTTACAAAATGTACATTGGGGTTTGAACGATTTATGATATTTATGAAATTAAACTCACCGATGTAAATGAATCGTCAAATAAAATAGAAATTCAAAACGGTTTTGTCTTTTGTAATACAACTATTGATGAGTTTTTAATCTAGACATATAATAAAATCGTAACGGGTCGCTGTCCGTACATGGAACGTATTATATAAATGTTTTACGTGTGGAGAGGCGATAAACCTAATTAAGGAGCTTCTTTTATAATTGGTTGAACTGAGGTTTTGTTTGATTATTCATTTCTGAAGGAGGAGTTTTACAATATCCTATATAAATAAAATAAAAACATGAATAGTTCTCTTTTAATTTTGTAATGAGTAACTGTTCATTCAAACTGGATTCAACGTTTTTTAAACGTTTATTAAAACGTTTTTTTTTTTTGATAAATTCTTCCTGGATTGGCTTAATTGGAAGAATCGTATTTGTGATTCTCCATTTTTTTAAAATTCTAATTGTAGGCGAGATGAAGGACGTATTATATAATTTTTTTACGTGTGGAGAGGCGATAAACCTAGTTAAGGAGCTTCTTTTATGATTGGTTGAACTGAGGTTTTGTTAGATTATTCTTTTCTGAAGGAGGAGTTTTACAAAGGAAGCAGTTACATGATGATGTAGTCCCTACTACAGCTTGGGCTACCTTCTCGTCCAACATGGTTTTACAAACGAAGCAGTTACATGATGATGTAGTCCCTACTACAGCTTGGGCTACCTTCTCGTCCAACATGGTTTTACAAACGAAGCAGTTACATGATGATGTAGTCCCTACAACAGCTTGGTGTCCTCTCGTCCAACATGGTTTTACAAACGAAGCAGTTACATGATGATGTAGTCCCTACAACAGCTTGATGTCCTCTCGTCCAACATGTTTTACAAACGAAGCAGTTACATGATGATGTAGTCCCTACAACAGCTTGGGCTACCTTCTCGTCCAACATGGTTTTACAAACGAAGCAGTTACATGATGATGTAGCCCCTACAACAGCATGGTGTCCTCTCGTCCAACATGGTTTTACAAACGAAGCAGTTACATGATGATGTAGTCCCTACTACAGCTTGGTGTCCTCTCGTCCAACATGGTTTTACAAACGAAGCAGTTACATGATGATGTAGTCCCTACTACAGCTTGGGCTACCTTCTCGTCCAACATGGTTTTACAAACGAAGCAGTTACATGATGATGTAGTCCCTACTACAGCTTGGTGTCCTCTCGTCCAACATGGTTTTACAAACGAAGCAGTTACATGATGATGTAGTCCCTACAACAGCTTGATGTCCTCTCGTCCAACATGTTTTACAAACGAAGCAGTTACATGATAATGTAGTCCCTACTACAACTTGGGCTACCTTCTCGTCCAACATGGTGAACATTCCAGCTAATATCTTGTTAATTTTCAAATAAAAAGTCCGTCACGCAGGAGCTGCATAAGTAAGCACTTTCCTCAGAATTTGGGCAGTGTAGACTGCTTTCCAGAATAATTTGCTTAAAATATCCTATATAAATAAAATAAAAACATGAATAGTTCTCTTTTAATTTTGTAATGAGTAACTGATCAATTATTAACTTTGTAATTAATTTGCTTCCAGAGTTATGTTTATACATACATGAAAACTTCATTTTTTTGTCTTTTCATCTGACGCAGGAACAGGATACTTTCCCACTAGTGGGAGATAGCGCTCCTTGCGGCGGCCTTGCGAACCTACGTCTGGCAGGCTATTCTATTAAAATATATTACAAAGTAAACCCCCCTTTCCGATTGACCGATTTAGCTCATTTTTACAACACTTCTTTCTCATGAGTTACCCACGACGTATACCGCGTTTTGTTACAATACAGCTGAAATTACGACCGGTATGAGTACATTAGTAATTTGGGTCCAGAGTAACCCCCCCCCCCTCCTAATGAACCGATTCTGTTTATTTTTACAGCCCATTTTCCTCTATAGATCACCATTACGAATACTAAGTTTCGTCGAAATATAACAAAAATTACGGCTGGTAGTGGCGAATTGGTAATGTGGGTCCGGAGTAAACCCGCCCTCCTAATGAACCGATTTAGTTTATTTTTACAGCCCATTTTCCTCTATAGATTAATACAACGAAAACAAAGTTTCGTTGAAATATATCAAAAACTACGGGGTGCATGGTCAAATTAGTGTTTTGGGTCCGGGGTGAACCCCCCCCCCCCTTCCGTTTGACCGATTTTGTTGGTTTACGAACTCGTTCAATCGTTTGCTAATTGAACGCTATGTACCAAGTTTCGTGACGAAAAAAACAAAAACTCTGGCCGCTATCGTGTTAACAGACACACACACACACACGCACACATATATAAATATATATATATATATATATATATATATATGTATATATATATATTTATATATATATATATATATATATGTATATAAATTTTGACGTGGGTCATTTTTGGTGTCTACTACGATAAAGATTTGAAGAAATTTTTGAAAAATTCCGTCATGAGAGCAACCTCAATAGCTACTTTCCTTCGGAGGAAAGTGCTAAAACAATGGGATGCTGAGAGAGACGGAGGTTTTTTTATCAGGGCAAGTCAACCCTTAATGTCATTAACGTCGTTGTTTGATAATAATTCTGTAGTGAAAATTAATATGCAATCAAAATGAACAGGTTGACATTCTGACAAGAAAAGCAATTAGAGAAAGTATGCCTTTTAGTTGAGGTAGAAAAAGTTATTTTATAACCCACTCGATGATTTGGAAGATATGGCAAAGTGTATGCCAAGAAGTGAGGGAAAACAAACTCCGAGAGATAAAACGATGTTTTAAATCGTGGAAAAATTCAACAAACGACACAAGAAGAAAGAAAATGGTGTTATACCGTATGAGAATTGGCCATACGAACCTCACCCATTGCTTCGTTATGTCATAGGAACCTCCGGCAATTCGCAGCTCATTCCATGTCCTGGTCACTGTAAAGCACATACTGACGTATTGCCGTGCTTATGAGCAACTAAAAGAGCAACTAAAAGAGCATTCTGACGTATTGCCGTGCTTATGAGCAACTGAAAGAGCATTCTGACGTATTGCTGTGCTTATGAGCAACTAAAAGAGCATTCTGACGTATTGCCGTGCTTGTGAGCAACTAAAAGAGCATTCTGACGTATTGCCGTGCTTGTGAGCAACTAAAAGAGCATTCTGACGTATTGCCGTGCTTATAAGCAACTAAAAGAGCAAATCCCAACTGTCTGACTCCTCACAAATTTCCCAACTATCCTAGATTAAATTTTACTCGATCATATGAACCAAGCGGAGTGGCTTTTACACTTTTTAAACGCCGCAAAGTTTTTTGACAAAATTTATGGACAAATTATATTGTGAGCGTTTGATGAGAAGTGAATGGCGACCGTACACAGGGAAGCAAGATGACACATGCATACAGCCTACCGGACACTGCTAGTCCCTTTATTCGCCAGCATTGAAAGGGTTAACAATACACACACATTGTTACCTAACAACGAGTTTTATGAATATAATATGCTTTTAATCATACCAAAGTACATTTTCCTTTAGCAGCATTGAGTATAACACAATTATTTTAATTATTTTATGTTTGATATAATTAATTACGTAGTAGTCTGATTATAATACTTCAACAAATATTATATAAAGGAATTTCGAACCTTTCGCTGACATTTTTATTTCCGAATGCTTAAAGTGAATATGAGTATGTTTAACAATACTAGGTTAACAATTACTTACAATATCAGAGTTACCGTTATCTCTATCTGTAAACAAACCAGTACTGTTATAGTGCCTTTATAAGCAGAGTCACAGTCGTAAATAGTTCCACAAGGATTATGGGCTTAATCCTTTTGTATAGCCTTTATTTTGAGGGCTCTTTTAGTCTATAGCTTGATTCCACTGAAAACAAGAAGCCAATAAACTATTAACATCACATGGAATAGTGTAACAAGCGTATTCAGTTTGCAGGAGACTGTAAAATAATATATGGGGCAAGGGCAGCTCAGAGATATAGCAATCGACTAATGCTCTGAAAGACAAGAGTTTGAAACATTGGGCGAGAAAAGTTTTCATCTTCTAGTGTCATCGTTCTAGGCTTGGTCAAGAATCAGATACCTCTACATTATCTGTCCCTCTGAGCCCTCGTTGTTACGGTACTTATTCTTATATATATATATATATATATATATATATATATATATATATATATATATATATATATATATATATATTATTTTAAAGCTATATAGGGTGCGGCATACCACACACTAAGTTATTTAAAATTTGTTACAGGGACGGTTCGGCTATAAGCCATTTTCAATCTGAATAAATGTGCATTATCTCATATTAATTACATTACAATATTCAGATCTTGTTTTTTTCACTGGACCATGAGCTTTGCCTTGGTTAATGTGCTTTTAGTATGAATTAGGAGGAAATGCTTGATTAAGCATTATTAATATTAAATTCCAACGTCCGTTTATTATTAAATACGAATTTTAGGACGGGTTATCTGTAGGTTACCATCCTTTTCTAGCCAGGAGAGAGCTGTTCCAAGTTTGATCAAAATTGTCAAACGGTGTAGATTTGTATAAGGAACAAACATACATACGGACAAACAGCGTGATTTATATACAGGGTGATTGAGGTCTAAGTAACCAAACTTCAGGAAGTGATTTTAGGCATCATTTCCAACTAAAAAGTTCATTTGAAGTATGGCCCGATTCCGAATGGAAAAGGAGCTATGTCCAATTTTCTGTTTCTTTAAGGTATACATCTTTTTTATTGAATAAGAAAGGATTGCTCAAAAACCGTCGAAGATAATTAAATTCTAAAAGAAGAATAATAAGAATCCTGTTCTCATATAATATTTATTTGTAATTAAAAACAATAATCATTCCTTGTAATTTATTTCTAATTAGAAACAATAATCATTCCTTGTAATTTATTTCTAATTAGAAACAATAATCATTCCTTGTAATTTATTTCTAATTAGAAACAATAATCATTCCTTGTAATTTATTTCTAATTAGAAACAATAATCATTCCTTGTAATTTATTTCTAATTAGAAACAATAATCATTCATTGTAATTTATTTCTAATTAGAAACAATAATCATTCCTTGTAATTTATTTCTAATTAGAAACAATAATCATTCCTTGTAATTTATTTCTAATTAGAAACAATAATCATTCCTTGTAATTTATTTCTAATTAGAAACAATAATCATTCCTTGTAATTTATTTCTAATTAGAAACAATAATCATTCCTTGTAATTTATTTCTAATTAAAAACAATAATGATTCCTTGTAATTTATTTCTAATTAGAAACAATAATCAGTCCTTGTAATTTATTTCTAATTAGAAACAATAATCATTCCTTGTAATTTATTTCTAATTAGAAACAATAATCATTCCTTGTAATTTGCCAGATAAGTCAATGAAATATGAAGAACGAAAACGACACTCCAAAAAGACAAGTTAAAATAAAAAAAAAAATCTTATCCAAGGAGTAAGAGAAGGGAAGTGTACTTAAAGGCTTAAATCGCAATAATGAAGTGTCGTGTAAAAAGGTTGTATAAAGCAACGGCGCTTCTAAGGGCCACCGAGCCACTAAATGGGCTTGACAAAAAGCGGATTACCCGCCGAGTAGGGGCAGGTGGTAGCCCTGATTCGATCATGTGGGGCTCCATTAGGGGCTTACAGCTTATGCCCAGATCCTAACCCCGAATTCTCTCTACTTTCATGGGGACTCCGCTACAAGTAGGGGCATTTTGATTCAGTTATACTTACCGATGGTCTAATTTGATGTTTTATATTTATTTACTGTTATTTATTGTGGAATACGCTTTTAGCACTTTCCTCCGAAGGAAAGTAGCTATTGAGGTTGGACTCATGACGGAATTTTTGAAAAATTTCTTCAAATCCTTATCGATCCTACCTAGTAGACACCGAAAATGACCCCCGTTAAAATTTATATATATCTATATATATATATATATATATGCATATATATATATATATGTCTGTTAACACGATAGCGGCCAGAGTTTTTGTTTTTTCGTCACGAAACTTGGTATATAGCATTCAATTAGCAAACGATTGAACGAGTTCGTTAACCACCAAAATCGGTCCACCGGAAGGGGGGGTTTACCCCGAACTCAAAACACTAATTTGACTATGTCAGCCGTAATATTTGTTATATTTCAACGAATCTTGGTATTCGTACTGGTAATATAGAGAGAAAAGTGAGATATAAAAATGAACTAGATCGGTTCATTAGAAGGGGGGGTTTACTCCGGACCCACAATACCAATTCGCCACTACCAGCCGTGATTTTTGGTATATTTCGATGAAACTCGGTATTCGTAGTGGTAATCCACAGGTAAATAACTGTTGTAAAAATAAACTAAATCGGTTCATTTGGAGGGGGGGTTTACTCCGGACCCACAATACCAATTCGCCACTACCAGCCGTGATTTTTGGTATATTTCGACGAAACTCGGTATTCTTAGTGGTAATCTACAGGTAAATATGTGTTGTAAAAATAAACTAAATCGGTTCATTAGAAGGGGGGGGGCTTAACTCTTGACCCAAATTCTTAATATACTCATACCGGTCGTAATTTCTGCTGTATTGTAACGAAACGCGGTATACGTCGTGGGTAACTCATGAGAAAGAAGTGTTGTAAAAATGAACTGAATCGGTCAATCGGAAAGCGGGGGTTTAATTTGTAATATATTTCAATAGAAAAGCCCGTCAGACGTAGGTTCACAAAGCCGCCGCAAGGAGCGCTTTCTACCACTAGAGTGACTGTATCCTGTTCCTGCGTTAGATCAAAATACGATAATATGAGGTTTTTTGTATTTATTACGTAGTATAGTAGGCACCATGTGTAAACATAACTCTGGAAGCAAATTATTAATTGATCAGTTACTCATTACAAATTTAAAAGAGAACTATTCATGTTTTTATTTTATTTATGTAGGATATTTTAAGCAAATTGTTCTGGAAAGCAATCTACACTACCCAAATTCTGAGGAAAGTGCTTAGTTATGCAGCTCCTGCGTGACGGACTTTATTATAGAGAGTAAACTAAGAAAAACTGTCACAGAAATCAGTTAGAATGGTTAGTAATGACCATATGACACGAAAAGGAATGAGATCATTTTTCTGATCATATAGAATAAATTTGACCAATAGGAATAGAATATTTAACGTATTGTATAAATTGAAAATTCATTAGTGCCTGAATTCTATAACCCTCAGCCCAGGTCTTCGTTGGGATGCTGCGGGATACGTGAAGTATCTCCAATGAGGTACTTATCCCCCCCCCCAAAAAATAACGTTTAAAAAATGCAAAGTTTCAAGCCCCTCCCAATTTTCCTATGAACGTTATGATATCATAGTATTGGGCCAAGTTTTAGGCTCCTTGTCAAGAACCTAATAATACCTTTTTACTTATTTGTGCAATTCCAACTTGGCCTGTTTTCGTTAAATGAGGGCAACTATAAAGATGGGAGTTATTATAAAATGTCCGGCACTTAAAGATTCTGTCCCTTAGGGTAAAGATTCAGGATTATTATAAGCTCTTGGATGGCTTAAAACGATTGGGGTTGTATGAACTCCATGTAATTTAAAGCGGCCTCGGCTGTATGTAAGTTAACGAAAACTAGCCAAGTTGGAATTGCACAAATAAGTGAGAGGGTATTATTAGGTTGTTGAGAAGGTATTTGGCCCAATACTATGATATCATAACTTTCATAGGCAAAACATAGGCCTGGAACTTGGCCTTTTTTTTCAACGTTAGTTTTTTTGGGGATATCAACACTTTTTGTTAGTGAATATTGAGTTGGCGCCAGTGTTGGGCAAAAATTATTCAGAATAATGAATGATGATTAATGAATAAATGTATTATTTCATTCATGAATGAAGAATAATTACTTTTATTCATTATTCGTTATTCTGTGAATGAAGTTTATCTTTTATTCACAAATTATTCGAATGATCATTCAGAATAAACATGTTTTAGTGAATAACGATAGATTTATTATAATGTTGGCAGCCAGAAATACGTATATTACATATATGTGTTTGAGTAGGATTATTCAATAGACCAACTAGAAATAAATAATAACGAATGATGAATAATGAATGATGAATAACGAATAATGAATAACGAATAATTCTGTGAATAATTCATGGTGTGATGTGTGAATAAGATAATTCAGTGAATTATTCATCATTCACTAAAAATGTATTCGAATGATCATTCGAATAATAATTTATTCGAATAATGCCCATCACTGGTTGGCGCCATCGATTTTTGGCTTGAGTAGGATGACGCAAGGTCGTGAACTATGTTTTATGTTTTATTATTCTATCTGCTTTTTACCGTGTCGGTATTTTATTTTTAGCACTTTCCTCCGAAGGAAAGTAGCTGCTATTGAGGTTGCACTCATGACGGAATTTTTGAAAAATTTCTTCAAATCTTTATCGATCCTACCTAGTAGACACCGAAAATGACCCCCGTTAAAATTTATATATATATATATATATATATATATATATATATATGTCTGTTAACACGATAGCGGCCAGAGTTTTTGTTTTTTCGTCACGAAACTTGGTATATAGCATTCAATTAGCAAACGATTGAACGAGTTCGTTAACCACTAAAGTCGGTCCACCGGAAGGGGGGGTTTACCCGGAACCCAAAACACTAATTTGACTATGTCAGCCGTAATATTTGTTATATTTCAACGAAACTTGGTATTCGTAGTGGTAATATAAAGAGAAAAGTGAGATATAAAAATGAACTAAATCGGTTCATTAGAAGGGGGGGTTTACTCCGGACCCACATTACCAATTCGCCACTACCAGCCGTGATTTTTGGTATATTTCGACGAAACTCGGTATTAGTAGTGGTAATCCACAGGTAAATATGTGTTGTAAAAATGAATTAAATCGGTTCATTAGGAGGGGGGGGGGGGTTTACTCCGGACCCACAATACCAATTCGCCACTACCAGCCGTGATTTTTGGTATACTTCGACGAAACTCGGTATTCGTAGTGGTAATCTACAGGTAAATATGTGTTGGGATTTGAACGAGAAAGAAACATACAGACAGGCAGCTGGTATAAGATTTTGACCAAGCCTATATTCTTCTAAGTAATGAACTTGGACATTTCTTTCTTGTACCATCTCTTGTATTGGCAAATATTTTTTGGGGGGGAGGAACTTTGCCTCTATTTCGCATTTATGATTTTTTGGGGGATCTCATTACTTTTTTCTAAGTATTAATTAAAATTTAGTTGCCGCATACCTGCTGGGTTTTGTATTTCATATAAAACGAGGGCCTACGGATTCTGCATAAAGTTCTCCTGATATTTGATACTAATAAGTAGCATACCTATCTACATCTAATCACTAGACTAGAAAAGTTAGAAGCTCTTCCAGATGACAGTACTCTAGAGGACAAATCGATTGCTCTCTTAACTAAACGATTACACTGTAAAAAACAGGAACCATATTCCGAGAATAAAGATCACAATAGGGAAAGTGTAGAAGGCCTTCAAGAAAAAGATAAGAACAAAGACGATACGTTTTGGGTTTGTGATCCTGAACTTTGTAATTTAGATGACTCGACTTTGAAAAACTCAGTATCTGATATCAAGTATATTATGCAGTTAACCCCTACGACTTTATTTACAACATTTAAGAAAGAAGTCAAACTTGTTGTTAGGATGCGTCGAAATGTTTCATAAAACATCAACTATAGGTTCTCCTTGCCAAGACGATTCATTTATTAAGACCTACCTGTGTGCCATCAAGACCTACCTGTGTGCCAAGTTTGCTGAAAATAGGCCAAAAAGTGTGGATTTCTATAAGGAACAAACATACAGACAGACAGCTGAAAGACCTTTTTGACCTAGCCTAGTGCATTCCCCGGACCAAGACCTACCTGTGTGCCAAGTTTAGTCAAAATCGGTCAAATGGTGTGAATTTGTGTAAGGAACAAACATGCAGACAGACAGCCGATAGACGATTTTGACCTAGCCTATGACACTCCCCAGACAAAGACCTACCTGTGTACCACGTTTGGTCAAAATCGGTCAAATCGTGACACTCCCACGATCAAGACCGACCTTAGTGTCAAGTTTTGTCAAAATTGGTCAAACGGTGTGGATTTGTATAATGAACAAACAGACAGCTGATTGAAGATTTTGACATAGTCTATGCCACTTCCCGGATCAAGACCTACCTGTTTGCCAAGTTTTGTCAAAATCGGCCAAACGGTGCGTATTTGTACAAGGAACAAACAGACAGACAGACAGATGATAGACAATTTAACCTAGCCTGTGATTCTCCCCGTATCAAGAGCCACCTGTGTTCCAAGTTGGGTCAAAATCGGTCAAACGGTTCGGATTTTTATAAGGAACAAATATACAGTCAGACAGCTGGTATAAGATTTTGACCAAGCCTATATGCGTCTAAATGTTTCTTAAAGCATCAAATATAGGTTCTTCATACCGAGACGATTCATTTGATACCCCACATTATGGGGTTCGGACGGAATGATGAGTTTTCGAAGAAAGTACAAAACTGGCACCCCCCTCCGCCCCGGAAGCGCAGTCAAACACAACTTTTCAGGATCATTCGATTTTTTCCTTTAATAACACCCTCATATCTATCATCCTGCAAAATTTCAAGTCCCTAGCATGATGGGAAGTGCCTAATAATTTTGATGAGTCAGTGAGTCCTATAAATCCCGATTTTCGATCGCTTATATCTCAAAAACTATTCGATGTAGAATTATGAAAATTTTTAGTTTTACTCACATCTAGTTGTATAATACCTGTGTAAAATTTCATAACTCTATCTTCACCTGGTTGAAAGTTATCGTAAGGGTAAAAATCGGCTCTAAGACCGCCTGCAATATGCATAGGCTGGAACTTGGCCTGGCGCACTACCGTGCGCCTAGATAGTCGAACAAATGTTTTGTTTACACTTGTCAAACTGGGGGGAATTTTTACTCAACAAAGTGGCGTAAAAATAAAAAAAATGTTTCAACAGACATGTGCGACATTTACGTTTACATTTAGATATGTAGACTGGTTCATGTAACTGCTATAGAAGGTCTACATTTAGATATATAGACTGGTTCATGTAACTGCTATAGAAGGTCTACATTTAGATATATAGACTGGTTCATGTAACTGCTATAGAAGGTCTACATTTAGATATATAGACTGGTTCATGTAACTGCTATAGAAGGTCTACATTTAGATATATAGACTGGTTCATGTAACTGCTATAGAAGGTCTACATTTAGATATATAAACTGGTTCATGTAACTGCTATAGAAGGTCTACATTTAGATATATAGACTGGTTCATGTAACTGCTATAGAAGGTCTACATTTAGATATATAAACTGGTTCATGTAACTGCTATAGAAGGTCTACATTTAGATATATAGACTGGTTCATGTAACTGCTATAGAAGGTCTACATTTAGATATATAGACTGGTTCATGTAACTGCTATAGAAGGTCTACATTTAGATATATAAACTGGTTCATGTAACTGCTATAGAAGGTCTACATTTAGATATATAGACTGGTTCATGTAACTGCTATAGAAGGTCTACATTTAGATATATAAACTGGTTCATGTAACTGCTATAGAAGGTCTACATTTAGATATATAGACTGGTTCATGTAACTGCTATAGAAGGTCTACATTTAGATATATAGACTGGTTCATGTAACTGCTATAGAAGGTCTACATTTAGATATATAGACTGGTTCATGTAACTGCTATAGAAGGTCTACATTTAGATATATAAACTGGTTCATGCAACTGCTATAGAAGGTCTACATTTAGATATATAGACTGGTTCATGTAACTGCTATAGAAGGTCTACATTTAGATATATAGACTGGTTCATGTAACTGCTATAGAAGGTCTACACTTAGATGTATAGGCTGGTTCATGTAACTGCTATAGAAGGTCTACATTTAGATATATAGACTGGTTCATGTAACTGCTATAGAAGGTCTACACTTAGATGTATAGACTGGTTCATGTAACTGCTATAAAAGGTCTACATTTAGATATACAGACTGGTTCATGTAACTGCTATAGAAGATCTTTTTAGTAGTAGTGGGCGGGACCGATGAAGATTCGATGAAAAATATTTTAAAAATTCATTTATCAGTGCGATCTTAAAAGCTTCATTCCGTAGAAGTCGCTAAAAAAGAGTCTGTATAATTGAGATATTGGAAGTCTCAGTTTGTTCCCCGACAAAAATGTAGGCGTTAAAAATAATGAGATTGGACTTATTCTGGAATAACACAAGATGTTCCTAGAAGCTTCTTATCCCACTTTACTGGGAAGGTAAAATGCAAAAACCCCTGAAATCCTCGGCTGACATTCTGTGAGAAATAGAGGCAGTTCTTGGGACGGCGGTAAGTAAATTGCGATATCCAATTGAACGCGGAATGGGGGTCCGCAGTCCTTCTTCTCTGAACCAGTTTTTTTTACAACTTTCTTTCGGTTCAATAAAGGAACTTGTGTTCGCTCGAGTAAACTCAAACTTCTTAACACCCCTTACTGAATATTGACTTCTGGGGAATTCTATCCCACCCCTGGGATCGGGACAAGAAATAGAGATGAGAATGCTTGCTGGGCTAAATAAACAGGGTGAACACTACATTCAGGCGAACTTAAAGCATTAGTTGTGTCTATAAACATTATTTAATTTAGGCCCGGTGCACACTGAAAAAAACTAGTTTCATAAAATCGATTTCACGAAACCTATTTTATTAAAGCGTGCACACAAAATAAACTATTTTCCATCGGATTCATGACTGATTCAGACGACGATGCACTTGTGTTGTGGTGGTGGCTAAAAAATAAATATAAAAAGTCGGTCTCGCTGGAACTGTATCATCTTAGCGCGGTTCCGTTCATATCCCTAGTCTAATTTGGAAATATTAAAATAGAAGCAGTTATTATTTTGGTTCCACCAGTATTTTTTTTTTAATTAATTATTATAATGGCGTGTCAACCCTTAAGGTCACTAACGCCATTCCTGTGTGTAATAAAGTCTTGAAAGGTCATGATATACGATCTTACCTGGAAGGGTCGGCTAACAATAGGTCCCGCTAGTTACAAGGTCTTGGAATATTGGAAATCTATATTTCTAACAATAAATTGATTTTGATATTTTACTTAACCAGTTTTATTGTCAAATACATTATCCAACTATAAGCAATTAAAAAATAACAAGGAATAAAATAGACGAAAAGAACCGTTCGAATAAACGAAGTCAGTTAATTTAAAGTTTTAAGCACTTATTTCTCCGATTGACATCGCCTAATTAAAATTTTCTTCAGAACCCTTTTTGTAGAGCATTTAGTAAGCTTTCGAATGGTAATCTTCCGCTTCACAACATTGCCAACGGTTTTCGAGATACTAACGAAAGTGTACAAAGTTACCAAAACTTTTTTTGTCTGTTAATAAAATATTTTATTCTAACCCTTCCTTTACCCTAAACGTAACCAAAATTTCAACATATTAGTGTTGATAAAATTCGAACATGCAGAAAATGTTTCAACTGAATCCCATGATTCTAAGTATCCAAACCAAAAACGGTATTCAAAAACTATTTTTCCCATTTTCTCGAAAACGGTTAAAGCTATCGCCTTGAAAATGGTTTCATTCGTTTTCCTAGCCCAGGAAGCATATAAAACGAGTACTTACAAGCTTATGAACTCAAAAACCTAAGCGTTACGATTTTTTTTACTCGCATTTTGCCCCAAACGCCATCTTCCAGTAGGCGGATTTTGCTGGTTAAAGGAACTTGACCTTTGAAATTAAACGAAAAATTTTTGTAGCAAATTTCATGAAAATCTGACCATTCGTCTGGGAGCTACAGAGCGAACAGACAAATATATATATATATATACAAATTTTAACCACTATCATTTTCGGCCTCTATGGGTTCTGAAACGCGAAATTTTCTAGTCGGCACTTCCGGAGTGTTTCATTGTATCAACCTTATAAGCGGGGTTCCTCCCTATGGGGGAGGGAGGAACAGCGCTAAAAACCACAAGTTCTGGATTCATCCGATTATTGATGATCGGCAACATACCTATTTTGTTGAAGCTCGCGAACTAAAACAGAGATCCTGATAAATTTATTAAGGATTTTTTTTTAGGATGCCGAAGATCCACTGATGAAACGTGCAACTGAAGCAATAGGAAACCGATTAAATGAATTTCATGAAACCAGGTTTCATTCATTTCATAAAACAGATTTAACGAGTTTCATGTAACCAGATTTCATGAACTCGGTTTCATGAAACTAAAGTTCCACGAAACTCTCTGTGCACCAACCTATGGTTTTCTATCTATCGTTTTCATGAAACCAGTTTCTTCGGTGTGCCTTTGGTTGATACTCATGCCTTTGGTAAATACTGATATTAATTGCTTTGTCGGGTCTTCCCTCTAGTGGCTAACGCCTTAGATCATGCGGGAGATAGAGGGTTCGATTCCAAACGGCGGCATGAATTTTCTCATCTCACGGCATGTTGAGAAAATTCTTCACAGCACTTTAGATGTCGGCGCTAATGGCCCAGATGTCAGTGCGGCGTGAAAAAAAAACAAATAAAAAAATTTACTTTATCACAGAAACAGACCCCGCAGGGTTTTACTTACCTACATACACATGCATTTTTTTTGGTTTACTTCAGTCGTATTTAACGGCTCAACGACTGAGGTAATATTAGAATTTATGCCAAAAATGCCCAAAAACTTTTATCACCTGCAGATAAAGATGAAGGAAGAAAAAAAAATCAGGTTTTCGATAAAAAGACGAAATATTTGTCTTGCTGCTTTAATGAAGCAGCCAAAAAATCATAAAAATGATAATTCTGTATAATAGCTAAAGTAAAAATATCACAAGTGGAGATATTTTGGGTGGGGTCGTTAAGCATGTGACTCTTTGAAAGGCAAGAAAAAACAAGATATTTATTTAAGGTACAAACCCGAGTTGATTGATCAATGATGTATATATATATATATATATATATATATATATATATATATATATATATATATATATATATATATATATATATATATATAAGTCCAGGGTTTTCGAGGACCTGTACCCGAATATGCATAATTCCTTACCTATAATCCAGAGGATGAGACTGACCAAGACCACACTCCAAGGTGTCAATAGAGAATCGTACTTCCTTCCCCTGACGATGTATAGATACCTTTCGACAGCGATCAGGCAGATAGACAGCATGGAAGTCAAACCACCGCTAATTATATTACCTGTAATCAAACATGTATTTATTACTCATGCTAAAAATGATAATTATTGAATAATTACGTTGTTATTATCAATTTGAATACTGGTCACCAGGGTCCAGATGGGTATATTGTAGAGAAATCTGATTCTTGACCATCCAGATCATAGGGAGAAAGCGTGGTAAGTACTGTGCTTCGGCTACCGCATATTCCCCTCTGAATGTAGAAAAGTACATTTATCGAAGGCTGGGTGTGTTTTGATATTTTCATCCAAATATTACAATCTCCCCTTTGCAGGTACAAAAGTAAATTTATTGAAGGCTGGGTTCGTTTTGATATTTTGTTGCAAATAGTACATTTCCCCTTTGTAGATACAAAAGTAAATTTATTGAGTGCTGAGTGTGTTTTCATATTTTGATCCAAATATTACATTCTCCCCTTTGTAGATACAAAAGTAAATTTATTAAATGCTGCCAGGTCAATGTAGTTTCAATTGCACTTATTGAAATAGGCAACAATGACCAAAGTGGTGGAGTTGACTAAAAAAAAAATAAATGTAACTATACTTTTTAAAATGCAACTAAAAATGCATTAAATACCGTCCCTTGGTCTAGTGGCTAGCGCGCTAGATTCATAAGAGGGAGATAGTGGGTTCCAACGGCCCCAACGGCGCCAGAAATTTTCTCATCTCAGGGCTCGCTCAGAAAATTCCTGGCTGCACCCTGGACGTCGGCGCTAATAGCCAAGAATTGTTGATGCACCGTAAAAAAAAAAAAAAAAATACCGTCCCGTTAATAAGAGCACATATGTTACTTGTACATTGACCTGGGACCACTTGTAGCCAAACAGTAATTGGTCTTGTATGAAGTACTTGTGTGGAGGTATAATATGCTAGAAAGTGCAATAATGTTGTATACACATTTGTATCGTTGGAAAATGTGTTCTGGTAACCAAATGCAACAATAATGATAATGATGAGTCAATCCATATCAAGTGGTGGTTGCTTGACTATTTTAGAAAAAAAAAATGATATTTTCGAAAACAACTGTTTATATTTCTCAAAATGTCGTTTTTAAGGGTATTTTTTGGCATAAGAGGATGTATATCAAAGGTGATTTTTGACACGATGATGAACCTAGAGCTAAGTAGCTTGCATTAAAAGTTTTCTTAACCCTGATATTTGTAACTTCAAATGTTTGCAATTTATGATAACTTTAGGCTTAAATATTCCAGGTGGGGGTCTTGATTAAAATCTAATATTTTTATATGTTATATTTTGTTGTAAAATAAACCTACTTTCGTAGCTATGATTTTTTGAAAATGGTCCTTTTTGCGCATATTTAGCAATGCGTAAGTTTAAATAATTCATTAAAATTTCAGCATCACTTTTTCACTGCATTGTAAACGATTTGTTTAAATTTTAACGTCTTCATTATAAAAATCAGGCATTTTTCGAAGTTTTATTTAAAGGTAACATCCTTTTCTAGCCAATACAGAGCCAATGCCCTTTCTTTTATTCGAAGAAAAGCCTCCAGGGTTACTTTTTTTTTTTTTTTTTTTTTTTTTTTTTTTTTTTTTTTTTTTTTTTTTTTTTTTTAACGGCGCATCAACTATTTGGGCTTTTAGCGCCGGGCTATCTAAAGGTTGCCGCCCTTTTCTATAATGCCAACAGCACGTGGTCGGTCACCCATTCAGGTACTGACCACGCCAATTTTCAATCGAGTGCAATAAAAGATTACCTTTATTCATAGTGTCCTAGACCCTTACCTAAATGCGCAGCGCATTGGAATTTATCAGTATTCAGCGTCCCTGATAAGAGAGATTCCAGTTTCGCCAACAATATGGTGATATTGGATACGGATATATTCCAGAGTCCGATGTAGGTAACCTTGACGACTTCCCGTCTCGCCAACATCACCAAAGCGGAAACGATGACCAGTACGTTTCCTATCAAGCTAACGGGCATTAGGAGAATCGCCGTGTACTCGTAGAATTCGAAGTGTTTCTGATAGGCGGCGATGTCCGGGTCTCTGGTTGAAGGCGGAGGCCCCGGGTGCGGCATAGGTGTCGAGTGGAAGATCGGTGGGCGCGTTGGGTGCATGACGTCTAGGCAATGAGCGAGAAGCCATTACAGAAACACGGTTATAGCAAACATCATAGCAGATAGCGACAATTGTGATAATAGCTATCACCAATCAATGATAACAACTAAATGTTTTTCTCTATTTGTCTGGGACTGTTAAAAATGACTATTTGAATATTTATTTATGGCTGACCATCCGTTACGAAAGCGACTAGGTAGCTCCATATAATTTTTACATATACAAAAAAAAAAAAAAAAAAAAAAAATTATAAATAATTACACAGTCCGAGAGCACGTTTCATGAAGTGTTTTATGCACCCTGAAATTTTGCTATAATATACCACTTGGATAGATAAGAAGGTAAGTATGTGTTTCCTGGACATACCTTGGAACACCAGGTAATGCGCATAGGGGAAAGGTGCAAAAGAATAATTCCCAAAAATAGAGTTTTTTAGAAGCCAACTATCTTTAATGTAAAATTAAGACAATTTTACAATGAATAATAAATATGGCAGACACTACGAAGACAAGGTATAGTTGGGATTCGGCTAGGAGAAAACTATACCTTGTCTTCGTATCTCTGCAACGGCTAACTATCTCCATCTTCACTATGGCAGACACTTTTAAGGGGTATAATACGTGAAAAAAACTTAATTGTTTTTATTCTCATGTTAAATAAGAGTTTTATTCGCGCTGCCATTTAAACTGGAACAGCTGTAAAAGATCATGTGTGCAAGAACCAATGAGAGCGCAGGGAACAACCACAACTGCGCGGTGCTCTCCTTTACTCTTACAGTTACGCACAGTATATTGCAGTCTATCACTGGAAACATTTATTTTTATGTTTCCTGATAATTAAACCCTACAAAAGTGTCTGCCCTTTTGTAATTATTTTCAAATATGTTTATTGAAGACGCTGTTTAAATCGCAGCGGAATAAAGCACTTCATTTAATAATAAAAATAAAAACTAGGTACTTTTTTTTTTTTTAATTTACATTTTGACCCCCTTAAAAGTGCCTGCCTTACTCATTATTAATTTTAAAATTGCCTTAATTTTCAATTTGTTTCATTAATAATAGTTGCCTTCTGAGTAAAACACTATTTTTGGGCAATATTGTTTTGCACCTTTCCCCTATGCGCAGTACCTGGTGTTCCAAGGTTTGTCCAGGAAACACTTACCTTCTTATCTACCCAAGAGGTATATAATAGCAAAATTTTAGGGTGTATGAAACACTTCTTGAAAAGTGCGTTACCAGCTCTCCGACTATCTAGGCGCACGGTAGTGCGCCAGGCCAAGTTCCGGCCTAAGCATACTGTGTGTATATTACAGGCGGTCTTAGAGCCGATTTTTACCCTCTCATAACTTTCAACCAGGTGAAGATAAATTTATGAAATTTTACACAGGTATTAAACTACTAGATGTGAGTAAAACTGGAAATTTTCATAATTCTACATCGAATAGTTTCCGAGATATAAGCGATCGAAAATCGGGATTTATAGGACTCACTCACTCACTCACTCACTCACTCACTCACTGACTCATCAAAATTATTAGGCACTTCCCATGATGCTAGAGACTTGAAATTTTGCATGAAGATAGATATGAAGGTGTTATTAAAGGAAAAAATCGAAAAATTGCGAAAAGTTGTGTTTGACTCCACTTCCGGGGCGGGGCGTGCCAGTTTTGTACTTCCATCGGAAACCCGTCATTCCGTCCGAAACCCATGATGTGGAGTATCAAATGAATTGTCTCGGTATGAAGAACCTATATTTGATGTTTTAAAAAACAATTAGACGCATACAGGCTCGGTAAAAATCTTATATCAGCTGTCTGTCTGTATGTTTGTTCCTCTTACAAATCCGTACCGTTTGACCGATTTTGACCAAACTTGGGACACAGATGGGTCTTGATACGGGGAGAATCATAGGCTAGGTTAAATTGTCTATCAGCTGTCTGTTTGTCTGTTTGTTCCTTATACAAATACACACCGTTTGACCGATTTTGACAAAATTTGACACACATGTCGGTCTTTATCCGGGTAGTGCCATAGGCTAGTCAAAATCGTCTATCAGCTGTCTGTCTGCATGTTTGTTCCTTACACAAATTCACACCATTTGACCGATTTTGACCAAACTTGGCACACAGGTAGGCCTTGGTCCGGGGAATGCACTAGGCTAGGTAAAAAAGGTCTTTCAGCTGTCTGTCTGTATGTTTGTTCCTTATACAAATTCACACCGTTTGGCCTATTTTGACCAAACTTGGCACGCAGGTAGGTCTTGATACGGTAGTGTCATATTACCTATGACGTTTTCTACTTTTTGTTCCATCGAAATGCCATCATTCCTTCTGAAACCCATCATGTGGGGTATCAAATGAATCGTCTTGGTAAGGAGAACCTATATTTGATGTTTTAAAAAACATTTCGACGCATCTTAAAAACAGTTGTGACTTCTTTCTTAAATGTAGTAAATAAAGTCGTAGGGGTTAACTGCATAATATACTTCAAAGCAGATACTAAGTTTTTCAAAGTCGAGTCATTTTTGTTCTTAAATTTTTCTTGAAGGCCTTCTACACTTTCCCTATTGTGATATTTATCCTCGGGATAAGGTTCCTGTGTTTTACAGTGTAATAGTTTAGTTAAGAGAGCAATCAATTTGTCCTCTAAAGTAATGTCATTTGGAAGAGCTTCTAACTTTTCTAGTCTAGTGATTAGATGTATGTAGGTTGATTATTGGTATCAAATATCAAGCAGTATGGAGAACCTTATGCAGAATCCAAAGACCCTGGTTTTATATGAAGTACAAAAGCCAGTAGGTATGCGGCAACTAAATTCTATTTAATACTTAGAAAAAAGTAATGAGATCCCCAAAAAAACATAAATGTGAAATAGAGGCCAAGTTCCTGCCCCCACAAAGAAACACTCCCTTCCTCAAAAATATCCCCTCCTAAAACCCCCCAAAAACGCCTTACCATTCTACACTCCAAAAAAGTAGTATGGGTTGGTGTATTAATTCAACCAAAAATATTTGCCAATACAAGAGATGATACAAGAAAGAAATGGCCAAGTTCATTACTTGGAAGACCTCATAGTTACTTACTAAGAAGAGTAAAGACACTTCAACTGACCTTTAAAAATAACAATAAAAATACTTATATCCAGTTACTAAAATATCACTTTCTTCAACCAGGTATATTCTTAAACTTGGCAATGTTTAGTTTTTATCTAAAGATAATTTCGGCACAAAAAAACATTGCCAAGTTTAAGAATATACCTGGTTGAGGAAAGTGATATTTTAGTAACTGGATATAAGTATTTTTATTGTTGTTTTTAAAGGTCAGTTGAAGTGTCTTTACTCTTCTTAGTAAGTAACTATGAGGTCTTCCAAGTAATGAACTTGGCCATTTCTTTCTTGTATCATCTCTTGTATTGGCAAATATTTTTGGTTGAATTAATACACCAACCCATACTACTTTTTTGGAGTGTAGAATGGTAAGGCGTTTTTGGGGGGTTTTAGGAGGGGATATTTTTGAGGAAGGGAGTGTTTCTTTGTGGGGGCAGGAACTTGGCCTCTATTTCACATTTATGTTTTTTTGGGGATTATATATACATCGCATTGTAGAAATAGAATTACCCTAACGAAAAGAAGAATAAAAAAATAAAAATAATAATCTAAGTATGACTTATAAACTATTGAACATCTTGTAGTAATTGCATAATAATTTAGTATTTATTTTATTTGTGCACCGCCACATTCACTACATCAGAGAATAAAAACATTGGGCATTAAAAATTTAGGTTAAACAACGTTAAGCAAGAGATAGTAAAAACTAAATGAAAATGGCCATCTAGCAGGAGATGTATACGGAGAAAAGAGTACCCTGCTTACTCGCGGACAACACATGACTAAACAGAACAGATCTATTTATGAACAATGTAACGAAATACTCACAATCTACCATATATTTGTCAAATACCACTCACTCATTCACTCATATATCAACGCCCAGCCCAAACCGCTCGACAGAAAATTTTGAAATTTTGCATGGACACTCCTTATATAACATAGGCACTCGCTAAGAAAGGATTTTTTGATATTCGAATTTTTAAGCATTTTTAGGGGGGTTTAATGTTTGAGTTGGTTAGAGAAGGCAAGCCTAGGCAGCCTGCGTTGCTAGGACGATAAAGAACAGCTGTTACCGTACATTATCTATTTCATAGTTTTATTTCTAATTGAGGTTAATTTCAACTATGATGGCAGACCTTGAATTACTAGAAATTAACTGTCCCTCATAGAGTTTTAATTGCTTTTCTTTTCTGCCTGTCCCCGTCAGAGAGGCTTGCCATATTTTTGGAGAGTTTGGGGGGAATAAAAAGAGTACAAATTATAAGCAAAATGGTTGGTGAGTTTTAAGCCTAGCAACTAACGGGAAGGGGGAATCCTAAACTGTTAGTCTACCCAAACCTTAAAAATAAGAACGGAACTTTTTTTGCTACTTGATTTTCTTAAAACAATCTCTCAGTCAAATAGTAGTGTCTGGCAGCTGGCAGCGCTGTGCAGGTAGTTCCAGCGTTTTACAGTTAGATTACTTCTCATATCTTTGACACTGTGAGCAGCAGTAACAATGTTGATTGTAGAAAAGTAACCGATTTAAAAAAGATTCTTATAAACATGAATTCATTACTTTTTACATCTTACAGCCTTTTCCGGTACATTGATAAAACCGGGCGGGACACCGAAACAATTGCAAAATACCGGGACAGTCCCGGTCAAACCGTGATGTTTGGCATATCCTTAGGTTTTCCAGGCGAGGTAATAATATCCGGAACCCTTGCAATGCCTTCTCGCCTATAACCTTGGTAATACTCGTAAATATATTGGGTATTACCATATGACTTCTTGGAAACATAAACTTTTAAATTTTAACGCCCATTGATTAAAATATAGTATGACGGGAACCGTGCTGTAATAAACTGCACAAAATTGTATAGTAACGTAATTTTAATGAAACATTATTTAACGCAATAAAATAACTACTTATCTGCCGTGACGAAGCACGGGTATTCAGCTAGTCTACTATATATTTGTCAAATACCACTCACTCATCTATCAACGCCCAGCCCAAACCGCTCGGCAGAAAATGTTGAAATTTTGCATGGACACTCCTTATATAACGTAGGCACTCGCTAAGAAAGGATTTTTTGATATTCGAATTTTTAAGTATTTTTAGGGGGGTTTAAAGTTTGAGTTGGTTAGAGAAGGCAAGCCTAGGCAGCCTGCGTTGCTAGGACGATAAAGAACAGCTGTTACCGTACATTATCTTTTTCATAGTTTTATTTCTAATTGAGGTTAATTTCAACTATGATGGCAGACCTTGAATTACTAGAAATTAACTGTCCCTCATAGAGTTTTAATTGCGTTTCTTTTCTGCCTGTCCCCGTCAGAGAGCCTTGCCATATTTTTGGAGAGTTTGGGGGGAATAAATAAAGTATGACGGGAACCGTGCTGTAATAAACTGCACAAAATTGTATAGTAACGTAATTTTAATGAAACATTATTTAACGCAATAAAATAACTACTTATCTGCCGTGACGAAGCACGGGGTATTCAGCTAGTATAACATATACTGACAAATTGCAGATGACGAGAAAATGTGAACATACCAGCTGACCTGACCGAACTTATAACTGATAATAGCAAACATATCGTAGCAATAATCAAATATCTTTACAAATATGAAAAATATTCTAGAAATGTTTCAAACTGAGACATGCACCTCGGACGTGCATTCAAGATTGACCCTATTGTTTTTCATTTTTTCATGAATGCAGAACTACGAGGAAAAAATACAAACGTTGAAATATGTAATAATGCATATTTGTTATGACCGTGATGTTCTTAGCTAGGAAACATATTTGTTTTTATAGAACGGCTTCCTGCTCCATCGGCACACAGTGGGGTCAAACGATATTTCGTGTTTCAAAAAAGGCTACAGCCTATAAATCTCAACCGATTTCAACGAATTGTTTTTATATGAAAGGCAATAAAACTTAAAACAACTTTGTCTGACCAGATTTTTTTTTCTTATATCGTTAAAATTAAACATTAAAATTCTGATTAGATATGGAAAAATTAAAATATTTTATTCAAATTCAAACATTTTGAAGATGTGTATATGTTGGATATAATGTGGGACTATCAGTTGAAATGGTTAGGGGCAACAAGATTAAATAGCATACAGACCACTTTGTAGTCATATCTTAGTAGCATCATCATAGTCTCTCATAATATCCAAGAGATAGCATCTACGGTTAAGTATTATTAAAAATGTTCCTTGACACTATTTTGGCTCGACCCCTTCAATTATAATATTTTTAACAGTTAACGTACTGGATTATTTATTGAGCATAAAGAAGGGTGTTTAGATTTTTAAAAAAATAAAGAATCTTTTGGAATTATCAGTAAAATTCCAGAGGGAGAAAAACGTGCTTAAATTGCTACAAGAAGCAGGGATAGTCCCAAGGTTAGAATATTTGGTAAAAATGCAGTTTCACGCCCTCCAAACCGATTTCTTTCAAACTTTGCACAATAACGTATTTTGATGCACTAAACACGAATACGATAAAAAAAAACGTCGGATTTAACTAGGAAAGAAGTTATTAAGCACTTAAGTTCACTGCTGTGCAGGTTATGAGAGCTAATGTAAACAACTAAATTGTTGACGACTTTAAGGCATACATGACTTTAAGGCATACATGCTATGCGTTTCCGCTCGCTACGCTCGCTCAAAAAGATAACAAAACCCCAGTCAAGGCAACTCGCCAAAATTAATAGACTATAATATTAAGCACTAAAGTTAGGAAGGTTATAAAACTAGGCGTCATCAGCGTATTTGTAAACACGCGCATGCGCAGATTTGTAACATTGGGAAACAGAGAACTGTCATTTGAAATGTTCAGAAACCATTTATTCAAAGATATTGTTAATTTTAAGGGCATCCTCACCTGTCGTCACCTGTCGCTTAAGGGCATACGTGCTATGCGTTTCCGCTCGCTCAAGAAAATAACAAAACCCCAGTCAATCCAACTCGCTAAAATTAATAGAATTCTATTAATTTTAGCGAGTTGGATTGACTGGGGTTTTGTTATCTTTTTGAGCGAGCGGAGCGAGCGGAAACGCATAGCATGTATGCCCTTAAAGTCGTCCGAGACATTCTTCTAATCCTCCAAGACATCTCTCTTAGCTTAGACAATTGACTTGTTGACAATTGAAGTTCGGTAGGCGCGAATCAGAACGATAATTATAAAGGCATTAGCTAATTATTAAGGGATTTCTGATATATAATACTTTTCATGAACGAAACAAGAAATGTGAGGAGTGTTTCATTATTTAAAAAAATGATTGTAAATAAATAACTGCTGATGAATTTCGATAATTTATGGTAAATTTCAATTAAACTTCCTTATTACGAACTTTTCCATACCCGCGCATGCGTTTGTTGACAAATTTAGTTGTTTACATTAGCTCTCATAACCTGCACAACAGTGAACTTAAGTGCTTAATAACTTCTTTCCTAGTTAAATGCGACGTTTTTTTTTTTTTTTTTTTTATCGTATTCGTGTTTAGTGCATCAAAATACGTTATTGTGCAAAGTTTGAAAGAAATCGGTTTGGAGGGCTGGAAACTGCATTTTTACGGAATATTTAGTAATGGTCATTTCATGAAATTATATTATGTGAATGGAGTTACACCTCGTTGGAGATGCCATAACGTGACAATAACAGTAATGATAATAATATGTAATCACTAGGTGACAATAGAATCACATGTTAATAATGCAAATTAAATTTTAACGTCCATTATTATTAACTATGAATTTTGGGACGGGTTATCTTTCTAGGCAGGATAGGGTTGATGCCTTCCTTTTTTTCTAAAGAAAAGCCACCACCCCATAGTGGGAATCGAACCCACGACCTTCGGCACGGAGTGTTAAGTACTCATGCCTTAACACTCACTGCTACCGGGCCTCCAAATTAATTAACATTTGCGTTAAAGAAGTAAAAAATAACCTTTTTTTTCTTCTTTTAGCAATTTCCTCCGAGGGAAAGTAGCTATTAAGATTGCACTCATGACGGAATTTTTGAAAAATTTCTTCCAATCTTTATCGATCCTACCTACTAGACACCGAAAATGACCCCAGTTCAAATTTATATATATATATATATATATATATATATATATATATATATACGAAGACAAGGTATAGTTGGGATTCGGCTAGGAGAAAAACGTCAGACTTTCAGGAAGAAATCTGTATTTGGACGTTTCGGCTGCACATTGGCAGCCTTCTTCAGCTAAAAAAATACTACTTATAAGTAAAAATAAATATACAACTTGTAAGTAAAAAACAGGCAGAAATGAGCGTAGTATATACATCAAGACAATAAATTTTAACCAATCTTATTTTTAAACAATGAAAATACGGTAGTTGGAAAGTAAACAGCATGTAGAAAGTAGTAAGTAAGCAGTACAACAAACTAATCAGTACAAAAAAGGAACATTTTTCACATAGTGAGAAAATACAATCTATTCTATAAGTGAATACAATTTATAGTAATTAATATATAGATACGTACCACCAGAGAATGCCTAGGGGGAGGGAGGAAGACCTCGAGGACAACTTAGGTAACCATGGTTGAATGTATGAGGGACAGCAACTACACAAGGGGTTTTATAGTTTTGACTGGGGGAGGGGTGAGGAAGCAGTAAGTCGGTGAAGATGAAAGAAGTGCAATTTCTAGGTTGTAAAAGCGGGTTGTAAAGGTGTTAAGAGTATTGGGACACACAAGTAGAAAAATTGTCTGGAGCCTGAGAACAAAGATAAAAAGGAGGTCAGGACAATTTATGGAAGACGGCGGAGTAGGCAGGGGAGATGTTTTGTAATTAATGTTATTGGGGTTTAAGTTAATGTGGACGCATTCGGAAATCTGTCGTTTTTCGGTGTTTCGTTCTGTGGAAAGTATTTTTGTGTCGTCAAAGTTGAAAGTGTGTCTTTTTGTTATGGCGTGTTTTGCGAGGGCGGATTTGTGGATTTCTTTGTTTTTTATTGTCCGTTTGTGTTGTGTTATGCGGGAGTGAATATAATTTTTGGTTTCACCTATGTATATATATATATATATATATATATATATATGTCCGTTAACACGATACAGGCCGGAGTTTTTGTTTTTTCGCCACGAAACTTGGTATGTAATATTCCCCCGTCAAACGATTGTACGAGTTCGTTAACTAACAAAATCGGTCCATCCGGAGGGGGGTTTGCTCTGGAGCCAAAGTAGTTATTTGTCAATATCAGCCCTAATTTTTGTTATATTTCATCGAAACTCGGCTTTTGTTGTGGTCAACCGAAGAAAAAAAAATTGTTGTAAAAATAAACTAAATCGGTTGACTTGAAGGTTGGGGGGGGGGTTACTCCGGACAGAAATTACTAATTTCCTTATACCGGTCCTAATTTCTGTTGTATTGCTACGAAACTCTGTATACGTCCTACCTATCTAATAAGAAAGAAGCGTTGTAAAAATGAACTAAATCGGTCTATCGGAGGGGGGGGGGTGATACTTTGTACTATGTTTAAAATGAATTCTCCCGCCAAACGTAGGTTCGCGAAACTCATCATGATCAATAGATGAATATGTGAAGCTTTATGTATTTATTACGTAGAGTAGTACCACGCTTACACAAAACTCTGGAAGGAAATTAATTACGAAATTGTGGAACACATTCTCACTGAATGCCACCAATTTACAGAGAAGAGGAAAAAGTGGAAACTGGAGAGACATCTATCAGAATTATTGGGAGAAGACTCAAGAAGTTTAAACAACATTTTTGAAATTTTTAAAAGAAATCAACATGTAGAGTTTCATATAATTATATAGTCACCGCTAATGACTTTTGTAGAAGCGGTGTAAAACCATAAAATAAATAAATAATTACGAAATTAATAATTTAAACAGCTGCTCATAAAAAATAATTACGAAATTAATAATTTAAACAGCTGCTCATAAAAAATAATTACGAAATTAATAATTTAAACAGCTGCTCATAAATAAATAATTACGAAATTAATAATTTAAACAGCTGCTCATAAATAAATAATTACGAAATTAATAATTTAAACAGCTGCTCATAAAAAATAATTACGAAATTAATAATTTAAACAGCTGCTCATAAAAAATAATTACGAAATTAATAATTTAAACAGCTGCTCATAAAAAATAATTACGAAATTAATAATTTAAACAGCTGCTCATAAAAAATAATTACGAAATTAATAATTTAAACAGCTGCTCATAAAAAATAATTACGAAATTAATAATTTAAACAGCTGCTCATAAAAAATAATTACGAAATTAATAATTTAAACAGCTGCTCATAAATAATAATTACGAAATTAATCATTTAAACAGCTGCTCATAAATAATAATTACGAAATTAATCATTTAAACAGCTGCTCATAAAAAATAATTACGAAATTAATAATTTAAACAGCTGCTCATAAAAAATAATTACGAAATTAATAATTTAAACAGCTGCTCATAAAAAATAATTACGAAATTAATAATTTAAACAGCTGCTCATAAAAAATAATTACGAAATTAATAATTTAAACAGCTGCTCATAAATAATAATTACGAAATTAATAATTTAAACAGCTGCTCATAAAAAATAATTACGAAATTAATAATTTAAACAGCTGCTCATAAAAAATAATTACGAAATTAATCATTTAAACAGCTGCTCATAAATAATAATTACGAAATTAATCATTTAAACAGCTGCTCATAAATAATAATTACGAAATTAATAATTTAAACAGCTGCTCATAAAAAATAATTACGAAATTAATAATTTAAACGGCTGCTCATAAAAAATAATTACGAAATTAATAATTTAAACAGCTGCTCATAAAAAATAATTACGAAATTAATAATTTAAACAGCTGCTCATAAAAAATAATTACGAAATTAATCATTTAAACAGCTGCTGATAAAAAATGCAAGAGATTAGAACAATTTGTTTTTATTTTATTTATCTATAAAGGTTATTTTAAGCAAATTATTCAGGAATGCAATGGACACGTTAAGTTAGTTACTTTAATTAAAGTTTGTTTAGTTTAACATTGTAAATGGGTAAATTGTTTAAGTTAATTATAAATATGAAATATAGCCTTGCGTTAAAACTTTATCAGATTTATCACTATGTATGTACAAGTATATTTACAGCCTATTTATATAAAACCATCTTTAAAATCAGAATGATCTATCATCCATCACTGTAAATAAAGTTATAACAGATGTAAAGCTCTTATCGCAAAAGCTGCAAAGAGCCTCAGTAAATAAAAAATAAAGACAAAAAGCTGGAATTCTTTCCACCATTGTCTGGCCAAGGGAACGACCTTTCCCCCCCCCCCAAATTTATTTACATACCGTATCTAGAGAGTTCGAAGTATAACAGATTGGAACCTGGAACTGGATGTATAATCCACCTTATTTTATGCATGCGTACTAGAAGAACTATAAGAAAGTCCGTCAGGCAGGAGCTGTATAACTAAGCACTTTCCTCAGAATTTTTGTAGTGTAGACTACATTACTGAATAATTTGCTGTAAATAACCTGTATAAATAAAATAAAAACCTGAATAGTTCTGTTCATTTACATTTCTTATGAGAACTGTTCAATTATTAATTTTGTAAATAATTTGCTTCCGGAGTTATGTTAATACATGATACTGTACTACTTAATAAATGATCTGACACAGGAAGAGGATACAGTCCCCCTAGTGGGAGATAGCGCTCCTCGCGGCGGCTTTGGGAACCTACGTCTGGCAGGCTAATTCTAATGAAACAGAGTTTAAAGTAAACCCTCCTTTCCAAAAGACCGATTTACTTCATTTTTACAACACTTCTTTCTCATGAGATACCCACGAAGTATACCCAGGACGTATACCGCGTTTCGTTACAATACAGCAGAAATTACGACCGGGATGAGTATATTAGTACTTTAGGTCCGGAGTAAACTCCCCCCTCCTAATAACCCGATTTAGTTTATTTTTACAACCCATTTTTCTCTGTTGATTACCACCACGAATACCAAGTTTCGTTGATATGTAAGAAAAATTACGGCTGGCAGTGGCAAATTGGTATTGTGGGTCGGAGTAAACCCCCCTCCTAATGAACCGATTTAGTTTATTTTTACAACGTATTTCTCTCTTTAGATAAAAATAACGAATACCGAGTTTCGTTGAAATATAACGAAAACTACGGCTGGTATGGTCAAATTCGTGTTTGGGTCTAGGGTAAACCCCCCCCCCCTCCTGGTGGACCAATTTTGGTGGTTAACGAACTCGTTCAATCGTTTGCTAGTTGAACGCTATATACCACGTTTCGTGAAGAAAAAAACAAAAACTCTGGCCACTATCGTGTTAACAGGCATATATATATATATAAATATAAATATATATATATATATATATATATATATATATATAAATTTTAACGGGGGTCATTTTCGGTGTCTACTAGGTAGGATCGATAAAGATTTGAAGACATTTTTCAAAAATTCCGTCATGAGTGCAACCTCAATAGCTACTTTCCTTCGGAGGAAAGTGCTAACAGAAAAGTGGTGATTTTCTTCGCTTGGAATAATTTATGCTATTTACTAAAAATCTATGGAGCGGTCAAGTTTAGGAATAATTTCTGCTTAGGATAATTTTAGTTTCCTTTTGTTGCACCTAAAATTTTCCTTCCCTAAGAGATTTCATTTTATATTTTGCACGAAAGATCAAAACCTACCAATAACTGCTCCTATTCCTTTACCAAATACACTAGGGATATAAACGGAAACCCGTGTAGATGACGCAGTTCCTTTTCGATGACGCAAGTCAGATCTTTGTTCTTTAGACCTGATTAATTTACCGTATTTCTGGCAGGAAATAACCTTTTAATGACTTCCCGGTACTATGTAATAAATATTCATTAATGAAGCTTGCTTCATTTAAAACCCATAATAGTATCATATTTATTCCAACATTGTTAGCTGTTGATGAATCGTGGGAGTTGGGGGTGAATAGATATCTCTAACAATAGTTCTCCTATATTCATTACATAGGAATAAATATTATTATCCTGAATTCTAATGATACTTTTTGATGAATCGTGGGAGTTGGTGGTGAATAGATATCTCTAACAATAGTTCTCCTTTATTCAGTAAATAGGAATAAATATTATTATCCTGAATTCTAATGATACTTTTTGATGAATCGTGGGAGTTGGGGGTGAATAGATATCTCTAACAATAGTTCTCCTATATTCATTAAATAGGAATAAATATTATTATCCTGAATTCTAATGATACTTTTTGATGAATCGTGGGAGTTGGGGGTGAATAGATATCTCTAACAATAGTTCTCCTATATTCAGTAAATACGAATAAATATTATTATCCTGAATTCTAATGATACTTTTTGATGAATTGTGGGAGTTGGGGGTGAATAGATATCTCTAACAATATTTCTCCTATATTCATTAAATAGGAATAAATATTATTATCCTGAATTCTAATGATACTTTTTGATGAATCGTGGGAGTTGGGGGTGAATAGATATCTCTAACAATAGTTCTCCTATATTCAGTAAATAGGAATAAATATTATTATCCTGAATTCTAATGATACTTTTTGATGAATCGTGGGAGTTGGGGGTGAATAGATATCTCTAACAATATTTCTCCTATATTCATTAAATAGGAATAAATATTATTATCCTGAATTCTAATGATACTTTTTGATGAATCGTGGGAGTTGGGGGTGAATAGATATCTCTAACAATATTTCTCCTATATTCATTAAATAGGAATAAATATTATTATCCTGAATTCTAATGATACTTTTTGATGAATCGTGGGAGTTGGGGGTGAATAGATATCTCTAACAATAGTTCTCCTATATTCAGTAAATAGGAATAAATATTATTATCCTGAATTCTAATGATACTTTTTGATGAATCGTGGGAGTTGGGGGTGAATAGATATCTCTAACAATAGTTCTCCTATATTCATTAAATAGGAATAAATATTATTATCCTGAATTCTAATGATACTTTTTGATGAATCGTGGGAGTTGGGGATGAATAGATATCTCTAACAATAGTTCTCCTATATTCAGTAAATACGAATAAATATTATTATCCTGAATTCTAATGATACTTTTTGATGAATCGTGGGAGTTGGGGGTGAATAGATATCTCTAACAATATTTCTCCTATATTCATTAAATAGGAATAAATATTATTATCCTGAATTCTAATGATACTTTTTGATGAATCGTGGGAGTTGGGGGTGAATAGATATCTCTAACAATAGTTCTCCTATATTCAGTAAATAGGAATAAATATTATTATCCTGAATTCTAATGATACTTTTTGATGAATCGTGGGAGTTGGGGGTGAATAGATATCTGTAACAATATTTCTCCTATATTCATTAAATAGGAATAAATATTATTATCCTGAATTCTAATGATACTTTTTGATGAATCGTGGGAGTTGGGGGTGAATAGATATCTCTAACAATAGTTCTCCTATATTCAGTAAATAGGAATAAATATTATTATCCTGAATTCTAATGATACTTTTTGATGAATCGTGGGAGTTGGGGGTGAATAGATATCTCTAACAATAGTTCTCCTATATTCAGTAAATAGGAATAAATATTATTATCCTGAATTCTAATGATACTTTTTGATGAATCGTGGGAGTTGGGGGTGAATAGATATCTCTAACAATAGTTCTCCTATATTCAGTAAATAGGAATAAATATTATTATCCTGAATTCTAATGATACTTTTTGATGGATCGTGGGAGTTGGGGGTGAATAGATATCTCCAACAATAGTTCTCCTATATTCAGTAAATAGGAATAAATATTATTATCCTGAATTCTAATGATACTTTTTGATGAATCGTGGGAGTTGGGGGTGAATAGATATCTCTAACAATAGTTCTCCTATATTCAGTAAATAGGAATAAATATTATTATCCTGAATTCTAATGATACTTTTTGATGAATCGTGGGAGTTGGGGGTGAAGAGATATCTCTAACAATAGTTCTCCTTTATTCAGTAAATAGGAATAAATATTATTATCCTGAATTCTAATAGTACTTCTTGATGAATCGTGGGAGTTGGGGGTGAATAGATATCTCTAACAATAGTTCTCCTATATTCATTAAATAGGAATAAATATTATTATCCTGAATTCTAATGATACTTTTTGATGGATCGTGGGAGTTGGGGGTGAATAGATATCTCCAACAATAGTTCTCCTATATTCAGTAAATAGGAATAAATATTATTATCCTGAATTCTAATGATACTTTTTGATGAATCGTGGGAGTTGGGGGTGAATAGATATCTCTAACAATAGTTCTCCTATATTCAGTAAATAGGAATAAATATTATTATCCTGAATTCTAATGATACTTTTTGATGAATCGTGGGAGTTGGGGGTGAAGAGATATCTCTAACAATAGTTCTCCTATATTCAGTAAATAGGAATAAATATTATTATCCTGAATTCTAATAGTACTTCTTGATGAATCGTGGGAGTTGGGGGTGAATAGATATCTCTAACAATATTTCTCCTCTATTCCTTTAATAGGAATAAATCCTGCATTTTAATGATGGTTTCAGGGCTCATACTCCCACTGCTAATTCCAGAAATCTTATTTACCAACTTTTCATGTGATAAATGATTATAAATATTCTAAATTTGCATGTACCCAGCCTTCTGGACAGCAGTAAATATAATGATAACCTGATCTTTAACTAATTATCATAAAACGAGCAAGTTTAAATTCCTATTTCTCTTTCTATTTCTCTCGTCACATTATGACAAGTGAGTCATCCTTTTCCAAAAGTACACATGTCCAAAATTGCGAAAATGAGATTTTTGAAGCACTGGATTAAGCTTTTCGCGTTCTTGCTACCGAATAACATATTAATGCTTCAAAAAGACTATTGCCTTATGAAAAATACATTTGAAAATAATGAAAAGAAACTAAACGCTGCATGTCCTTTAAGTGAATTATAACATGGAACGAATGAATGAATAAGGATGTTTATTTAAAAAAAAAAAAAAAAAAAAAAAAAAAAAAAACCATAATAATACTAATATTAGTTATAATTTCTTTTTTTTTTTGTTTTTTTTTTGAACCGTGGTCATATATTATATGACCACGGTTCCAATAATTTTAAATATGAATATTTAAAGCAAATCAACAAATAAATAATTTACAAAATTTAGTTAACAGAAAATGTGTGCATTTCAATAGTTTTATAAACATGAATATAAACTATTTATAAACATTATCAATTTTCCTTTCTGTATATATCCATCACAAAAAATAATTATTATTACATAATAAAAGAAAAAAAAAACAATACCAACAAAAAATAAGTAAGAAGTGTCATTGTTAAGTGGTTAAAACACATCTTTAGATAAATACCTAGACTGACCGTCATGCCCAAGTCTGTCCAATCTCTATATAATATAGATTTTGAATACGATCAATTTGTTATAGGTATTCATTGTGTTATCAATATCAATTTGTTATAGGTATTCATTGTGTTATCAATATCAATTTGTTATAGGTATTCATTGTGTTATCAATATCAATTTGTTATAGGTATTCATTGTGTTATCAATATCAATTTGTTATAGGTATTCATTGTGTTATCAATATCAATTTGTTATAGGTATTCATTGTGTTATCAATATCAATTTGTTATAGGTATTCATTGTGTTATCAATATCAATTTGTTATAGGTATTCATTGTGTTATCAATATCAATTTGTTATAGGTATTCATTGTGTTATCAATATCAATTTGTTATAGGTATTCATTGTGTTATCAATATCAATTTGTTATAGGTATTCATTGTGTTATCAATATCAATTTGTTATAGGTATTCATTGTGTTATCAATATCAATTTGTTATAGGTATTCATTGTGTTATCAATATCAATTTGTTATAGGTATTCATTGTGTTATCAATATCAATTTGTTATAGGTATTCATTGTGTTATCAATATCAATTTGTTATAGGTATTCATTGTGTTATCAATATCAATTTGTTATAGGTATTCATTGTGTTATCAATATCAATTTGTTATAGGTATTCATTGTGTTATCAATATCAATTTGTTATAGGTATTCATTGTGTTATCAATATCAATTTGTTATAGGTATTCATGAGAATTGATTGCGTATCTCTGTGTGTCGGTGTTCCGTCTGTATGGTTTCCTTTCTTTACGTTGTGTCAGTAATTAAATTCGTCTGTAAGTGTTTTTCTGTATTTAGTTGCGTCTCGTGCGTACCCCGCCACCTTGTACCAGTCCTCTGTCGTCAGTAAAGTTACTATTTTGGCGCCGTCTATGTCCTTTCCCAGCCATCTCCTTCTGAATTCCTCCAGTATCGGACACCTGGTCAGGAAATGGAACATGGTTTCATTTTCTTCCAGATTGCAAAGAGAGCAAAGCTTTTCCCTTCCTTCCCTCCAAGGTCTATCATTCAATGAGAGTACTTCCGCTCTCCCTTTAAAGGCCCAACTTCTTAGCTTTGGGAGTCTGTTATCTTTTAAATATTCTGCCCCTTCAAGTCTTTTCGGTATTAGTTCTCTGTACAGCTGTCTGGAGGTTGACTCAGTAACACCTTGGTGAAATAAGTCTATCTCAGTTTCTAGTATTTTATTTGTGAGTTGTGTCAGTTGCTCTGTCTATGTATCGATGCAGCGTATCGGTGCCATTCCTTCCACCATCCAATTGTTATGTCTTTCATTAACTATAAATAAAGATGGAATGGTTGGGATTCGGCTAAATAAACCTCAATATGATTTTGTTTATAAAATCTATATTTCGGACGTTTCGGCTACTCATTGGTAGCCTTCGTCAGCTAAAATGACAAAAAAGAAATTAATACAGAAACAAAACAAAATTTATAATTGTGATAGGTAACAGAACTATAAAACAACGATATAAAAGAACATATCGTCTTAAATTCTTACTTATCTTTACTTATCACCTCGACGGCTAACTATCTAATCATCATGATTAACTATAAAGATCGGCAAACTGCATAGAATATTTTAAATTTAGAGTCCACATCTATTTTACTGTTATTTTAAATCGTTTTCCACTTCCCAATTGCAAATTTAGCAACTGTAGCGTTTTCGCGCATGTTTTTTTCAAAAGTGAGTCCTGGCGTGAATATTGGTCCCAAATATTTAAACTCATTTCCTGTTTCTAGTCTCTGATCTTTACATGTCCAGTGTCCGTTCCTTGCCAAGCATCCTCCTTTTCTAAAGACAATAATCTTTGTTTTTTTTTTAATATTTATCAACTGAAGGTCTCTATCATCAACTGAAGGGCTTGCGGGTGGTTGGCTATCAACACTATATCATCTGCAAAAGCTAAATATTTTATCTTCACATTTCCAATGATAATTCCTCCTCCCAGAGCTTCATCTAAATCAGGTGGAGTATGAACAATGTTGGGGATAATAAGCAACCTTGTCTAACAACGTTTTCTATAGAAAAAGTCTCAGATAACTCCTGTCTAGTCCATATTGCGCCATCGGTTTCTTCATATATTTTCATTAGGACATTTAAAAATTTCGATGTCACGCCTATTTTTAATAATTTTTAAGACAAAGCATTCCTGATAACCTTGTCAAAAGCGGCTTTTAAATCCACGAAACAACAGTATATTTTTTTTCTCTTTTGCGAAAATGCCAGCTCCACCGTGTTACTAAAAAGAAATAGGTTATCATATGTACCCCTGTTTTTCCTAAACCCTGCTTGCGTTTCCTTGACTTGCTTTCCATCCATTCATTTAGTCTTGTTGGATTCCACAAAATAATGTTCCCGACGTACATAGAAAGGAAATTCCACGGTAATTGCTGGGGTCATCGTAACTCGCTTTTTTGTGAATTGGGAAGATTAGGGATTTTTTAAAGGTTTGAGGCATGCTGCCTGTGTCAAAAATTGTATTGAAGGTTGACGTTAATTTTTTCAAGTATTTCGTTGGGGTAGTTTTTGTAGAATTCGTAGGGAACACGAATTTCACAATGAATGTAAAAAGAAGCGTAAATATGCTTACATATGTTTAAAATGGCCCAGAGAAACAAACACAGAATATAATAAGAACAGATATATAAATGCTAAAAATGAATTAAAAGCCTTATGTGAATTAAAAAAGACAAACTTCTATAAAAACATTTTGGAAAACATAAATCTTGTAAAAGATTCAACAGAATTCTGGAAGCTTGTTAAGAAATTTAATAACATTTCATTTAAAACTGGAAGCGTAACAATGACGGAATGGGTCCATAATTGTATATAACAATATACTGAAAATATGCAAACCCAATGGCCCAGAATACTTCTCGATACAACTGATCCATGCTTGGATGCCCAAATCACAGTTCATGAATTATAACATGGTCGACCATAGCGTGGTATGTTTAAACAGGAACAAAGGGCTTTTTGAACAATGTTGTAAGTACTATAGAAACACAATACAATTCCAAAGCCACCATCGTCCATTTCTAAAATGTGATGGTCCCTGTGTTGTAAAACCCAATATCTTCTGTATGTCTACGGCGTGTTTTGCGTTTGACAAATATGCATGACCAAAAAAAACTAACGGCAGAAGATTTTGATGCGTACTTACGTTGTATTGTGTTATTGAATTCTGCTGCGAGCAATTGTGTGCCAAACCGTAATTTGCTGTATTTCATGCACATTATTTATTGATAATCATTTAAAAATTTATTAGAATGTTATTGTAATAACTTATATTATCAAACAAGACGGATAAAGAGCAAGACAACTTGATAGACTGTCTGTACCTGTTGCTCCTTGTGCGAAAGGGAAAGAGCGTGAAAAGGTGAGTGCTCCAGCAACATGGAAACAAATATTATTAGAAAAACTAAATACTTATCAAACAGCTACGAAGACTTCCCAATTGCAACCATTCAAAAATAAACCGTCGTTATTGTTCAGAATGAAAGAAGTAACACCTACCAAGATTTCGCAATTGCAACCAGTCAAAAATAAACCGTCTTTATTGTTCAGAATGAAAGAAGTAACTTACAACTTTCTCTCGTAGCATCAAAAACTATATTTGTTTACTTTTAATGATCCTGCCCCACCCTACTGGTTCAATGACAGTGCGGCCTTTTATATATATTTGTAGATGTCGGTTTGTCTAATGTAAGTGAGCAGTTCTTTGATTGTCTGGTCGTAGTCTCCTAAAACATTCTGTAATGTTTTCGAACCTGCTTCCGCGGCACATATACTAAATCAATACTTTTTAATAACTTTTACTACCTAATCTTCTGTTGTAACTGGAATTAAAAGAGTAATGATAATTTCGCAAAACGACACGATTTATATTTTTAAAAATTAATAAAGCATTCTACAAAATCAAAATGCATCTTGTCCGTTTCATAGATATCCAAAATGACGCTTGTCCAACAAACACTTCCAAAAGGGCCCATGTTCAAACTATTATTTACTTCTTCTTAAGTATTTTAGAAACAAGGTGAAACTTTTAGAAAGCCAGTCGAGTAAAGCAATAAAAAAAAAAAAAAAACTTACTCCCGTAACAGGACACGAGGGCCCTGAGGGGCAGATACTATAGAGGTATCTGAGTCATGACCATACGGCACACTAGGGAGATAGTGTGGTCAGTACTATTCTCCGGCCGCCTGATTTTCCCCTTGGCTGCTTCGACTGCTGGAGTCATTAGCACCCAAGGTACCCATTATTAATTAAATTTATTAAGGGCTGGGTTGGCCTAGGAACGGTCAGGGAGGCCGAATTCAACCCATGAACGAAGACACTAGAAGAAAAAATCTTTAGTGCTTGCTCGGGATTTGAACTCAGGCCTCCAGCTTATTAGTCCAGTGCTCTACCACTGAGCTAACCTCGCCCCCCGAGTAAAGCAATATATGTCATACAACCAAAACACCCCCCCCCCCTCCTCCAAATCAAAAATTACATCGTAAAAGAGTTTTTTTATCGTTTCCCTAACAATTAACTTTCTTGGACAAGGCTCCTTTTGGAAAAACGAAGACACTAGAAGAAAAAATCTTTAGTACTATGCTCGGGATTTGAACTCAGGCCTCCAGCTTATTAGTCCAGTGCTCTACCACTAAGCTAACCTCGCCCCCCGAGTAAAGCAATATATGTAATAAAACCAAAACGCCCCCCCCCCCTCCCCCCAAATCAAAAATTACATCGTAAAAGAGTTTTTTTATCGTTTTCCCAACAATTAACTTTCTTGGACAAGGCTCCTTTTGGAAAAGGTTGATTCTAGTAGAGTAATACAAAAGTGCGAAGGCTTCTTCTCAATCGCATATTGAGAAGCCGGTATTGTCTCATTGGGATATTGAAAAAGTCAGACTCGCAGGAACTGCGTCATCTACTTTACCCAGTTTCCGTACTTATTCTTAGTGAAATTTGGAAAGCTTTGAATGAAAATAAACAAAATATCAACACTTATTCGAACAATATATTAAAGAAAAAAGATATAATAATTCTCTCTGCCTTCTCCAGAAAAAAATATTACCAATACTTTTCTCATTTTCTCACTTTGTTTTACTAAAATACTTACTTTACAAAAACCCTTAACTCCTTATGGACGGAGGGAGGAAACGCGCTAAACAAAAAAAATTATATTTTGACGAATTATTAAATTCAAATTAAATTCCTCCACTACCCTTGCCTGAATGTCAGAGGCCAGACGTTTGAGCATAAGTTTTAAAATACTAATTGTTATAATGTTATCACTATTGGAGGGTCATTTTGTAATGACTCACTGTCTTATTCAGTTTCATTCAGTAACAATGATTGTTACATTTTTAGTAATGATATTTAATTTTAAAGCTCAACAATTTAATTTTAAAGTGTTTTTGTTTTTTTATTTATAATCTTCATTACCCAGCATGACAAATACAATAGGATATAGAAATGCTTGAGGTACACCCAGCATGACTCATACAATAGGATATAGAAATGCTTGAGGTACACCCAGCATGACACATACAATAGGATATAGAAATGCTTGAGGCACACCCAGCATGACACATACATTAGGATATAGAAATGCTTGAGGTACACCCAGCATGACTCATACATTAGGATATAGAAATGCTTGAGGTACACCCAGCATGACACATACAATAGGATATAGAAATGCTTGAGGTACACCCAGCATGACAAATACATTAGGATATAGAAATGCTTGAGGTACACCCAGCATGACACATACAATAGGATATAGAAATGCTTGAGGTACACCCAGCATGACTCATACAATAGGATATAGAAATGCTTGAGGTACACCCAGCATGACTCATACATTAGGATATAGAAATGTTGACGTACACCCAGCATGACACATACAATAGGATATAGAAATGCTTGAGGTACACCCAGCATGACACATACATTAGGATATAGAAATGCTTGAGGTACACTGAGGTAAGAAAGAAGAAGACCATGAAAAAATACCTTGTATGAAATTATCGGAAAGAAATTCGTCATAAGAAAACATTAATACTACAACACTCCACGTGTGTCCGGAGGGCCAAATACCTAATTGGTTAGCGTTTCTTTACCATACGGCACACTGGAGAGATAGTGTGGTCAAAACAATGCTCCGGCTAACTGATATTTTTCTTTGTGGCGTGGATATGAAAAGCTGGCTGACCTTAGGGAAAGTCTGAAACTCTAGAAGGTAAAATCGTTAGCGTCTGAGTTTCGGGTATGCAATATTGCGTATGAGTATATGTATATATATTTAGATGGAAAGACTTCTTTCTCAAGCGGTAGTTCTCGTACTGTTTCAGAAGCCGTTCATCTAAAAATATGATTCTCAGTGACGAAAACATACCATCATAACATGAGTACATATCGACCCTATCATGTCAAGCTATCGAATATGCAAATCCGAGCAACCTATCCGAAAACTTCGACGTACCAGGATTTCCTAACCGTCATCGGGATATTTTAAAAAATATCTGACCTGCTCATGCCTGTTTATAATTTTTTTTTTCCAATAATTCCTCCAAACACAACGTAACAAAAATGTTGAGCCTCAGTTTTAATGAATATCAAATCTCTCAAAAATGGTTAAATATACTGTTAATGATAATTGAATGGCTTCGTCGCAAAGGTGATTAACCCACAATTAGAACTAACTAAAACCATTATTAGTGAATCCATTGCAGTATATATACGTTATTATTTGTAGTTGGTTTTTTTTTTTTTTTTTTTTTTTTTTTTTTTTTTTTTTTTTTTTTTTTTTTTCGGATCAAGGGTGAGAGCGCATGCGCGACTCCCCACTACCTACGACAGAATGGAAGGGATGACGGGCGGGTATATAGGCCCGCCCTCAGCAGCTAGAGGCAGAGGTCTCCCAGCAGCTGTGCAAGTTGTTCTCACTCTCTCTCCTCTCCTTGTTCCATCTCTCTTTCCAATAAAACTACTTTTTCTCTACACCTGTTTCTTATTTACCCTTACTTCCTCCCATCTCACCGCTGTGTTAAGCGGCTTCCTTCTCCTTGTTTCCCTCGCTGTGCTAAGCGAGTATTTCCCCCGCTGTGCTAAGCGGTCTCCTACTTCTCCTAGCTCCCCTCACCGCTGTGTTAAGCGGCCGTCTTCCTCTCATCTTTCTTGCCTCTCTTTTGCCTACTGCAACCCTATTCACACTCACTGTGGTAAGTGAGGTGAATCCCAATATATGAACACGCACTCTATCGCGACCTTCTGATACCACGCACACGGACCCGACTAACTAAAACTCACTCACGTACATACCCCAACAACTTAAAACGCGATAGGCGTATGGACAAATCTTGGCCATAAGTGCCGACATCTAGGGTGCAGTCAGGAATTTTCTCAGCGAGCCCTGAGATGAGAGAAGGTAGTTGGTTTTGTATGGCATTTCTCAGCAAAACGATTTAGATAAATGAGTAGCTTGTTTAGATTATTGGTTGTTTGTAATAGAGGTTTGTGCAAGCTTTCTGTACATTTCGGTGGATAAATTCTTGCTTTTCTTTGAGGTCCGAGGTGTTAATATATTTTAAAAAGTACTACCTGCATGTATTTAAGCCTTTCTAAATTACATTAGGGGTAAGAAATTGAATACAACGTGCAAAAATAAAATAATTATGGGGAGTTGTGCTATTTTTGGTATGGAATTTGATGAAGCTGAATATGCTTAAATTCTGCTAAATTCTGGGAATTTGTAATGTTGTTCTCCTTTAATATACGAAATATTGTTAAAAAATGTACTGAATATTCTAAAGAATAACAGGAATCCTAATATCGATTCATTACCCAACACATGTACTGAATGTTCTAATGAATAACAGGAATCCTAATATCGATTCATTACCCAACACAAGTACTGAATATTCTAATAATAACAGGAATCCTAATATCGATTCATTACCCAACACAAGTACTGAATATTCTAATGAATAACAGGAATCCTAATATCGATTCATTACCCAACACATGTACTGAATATTCTAATGAATAACAGGAATCCTAATATCGATTCATTACCCAACACATGTACTGAATATTCTAAAGAATAACAGGAATCCTAATATCGATTCATTACCCAACACATGTACTGAATATTCTAATGAATAACAGGAATCCTAATATCGATTCATTACCCAACACATGTACTGAATATTCTAAAGAATAACAGGAATCCTAATATCGATTCATTACCCAACACATGTACTGAATATTCTAATGAATAACAGGAATCCTAATATCGATTCATTACCCAACACATGTACTGAATATTCTAATGAATAACAGGAATCCTAATATCGATTCATTACCCAACGCATGTACTGAATATTCTAATGAATAACAGGAATCCTTATATCGATTCATTACCCAACACATGTACTGAATATTCTAATGAATAACAGGAATCCTAATATCGATTCATTACCCAACACATGTACTGAATATTCTAATCAATAACAGGAATCCTAATATCGATTCATTACCCAACACATGTACTGAATATTCTAATGAATAACAGGAATCCTAATATCGATTCATTACCCAACACATGTACTGAATATTCTAATCAATAACAGGAATCCTAATATCGATTCATTACCCAACACATGTGCGTGAAAACATATTGCAACTTTAATTTATGGATTACGGGAATTGCGGATTGCCAATAATAAGCATAAAAATACTTAAGAGGCCTTCTTTAAGATTGCTTCTGAAACTTATATCCCGTCTGCCGCCGGACGACAATTCATTTTAATGATAACCTATATAGGTCAATTCGAAAGCATTTCGGGCAAATCACAATATATTAAGATCGATTGGAGTGCACAAGAGTCCATTGAAGTATATAAGGGTCAATTCCAGTATGTGTGGATCAATTGACATGGACTAGGGTCAATTGCAGTGTATAAGGGACAATTGCGGTGTATTAGAGTCAATGGCAGTTTATAAGGGTCAATTGATGTGGACTAGGCTCAATTGCAGTATATGTGGGCCAATTGCAGTATATTTGTTACTATTGCAGTAAATAAGGGAATATTGCAGTGTACTAGGGCCAATTGATGTGGACAAGAGTCAATTGAAGTATATATGGGTCAATAGTAGTGTATAAGGGTCATTTGCAATGTTTAACAGCCAGTAAATATAATATAATATAATATCAGAAATAAATGAAAATTATTCATCATGAAATTAATATTTAATGATTAAAGTAAGTCCTACATACAAGTTGAATAATAATAAATAAATGGGTAATTGAACTGTTTTAGGGTCAATTGCAGTAAACCAGGGCTACTTTAAGTGTATTAGGGCTAATTACTGTGTATAAGGCCAAATAGACTGTTTAAGGGTATATTGCAATTTACTTGGATCAATTGCAGTAAATGTGGGTCAATTGCAGTGTATCAGGGCCATTTGGAGTTTTTGAGAGGTCTAAGGTCGGAATAAATCTGAAGTTATTAGAGATAACCCTGTGTTCAATCCGCTAAAAGTAGACTATTGTTGATACTTACCAAGCTGAGAAGCGCAGATGTACTTTTCGTTCATTGATTCGATCTCCAGGAAGCCGAAGAGCAGGGCTGCACACTTGACGATATCAGCTGCAGAAGTGTTGCAGAAGAACATGTAAACACCTATAGAATCCTTCACCGTCCTGATCATCAGCACTGAAGACACTGTCACTATAACATTACAAACTATAATCAGCGGGGCGAAGAACAGCGCGAAGTACACGAACATTTCTTCCGAACGCACCAACTCCAGGTCCACGTTGTCCACGTTGGAACCATTCGATGTCTCCTTCAGTCTGAAACTCCTAGTCACTATCTTCAGAACCCAATCCTCTGACATAATTCCTGAAGTTCCATCCATACTCAATGTTCGGACTACATTCGTTGCCGAGTTCTTCGAAGCAACACCTTCACATTACTGATATGAGATACAATAAAAAATGATCAGAAAATCTCAGAGTACTGATAAGAAATATGACATAATCAATCTACATATAGCTCAGATAAGGTTGGCAGTCGATCAACGGTTAATTGTTTAATATATCGCTTTAATAATATAATTACCTTTACCTTGGTAACACAATTA